>JAQIWJ010000334.1:0-23685 GCA_034695185.1 Discolaimus major
ATCCCTAAATATCGATCACACGACGAAACGAATGTGATTTTTAGAATCACGACGTCAACGTGATCCGGAAAATATGAGTGTCGCTCGTAGAAATTAAGGCCAGATTTTCGAATTTCTTGTCGAAAATGCACAATGCGTCAACACCTTTTTCAATGAGCGAAATAATGGAATATGCCATTTTTACGAATACTCGTTTTTGCACGTGACCAATCCGTACGAATCTTATTCACGTTGACAGATTGCACAAAACCAGAATCCAAACACCTAGGGCCTCCATTCAGCCTAAACGGTTACAGTAAGACGTGACGCGAATATTCACACGTGTCTGTACCACGTTTCCCGGTAATACTTTGCCGAAATTGGTCATATCAGGCGGTGGAGGAGTGATGTCAAAATCATCGACGAATTCCGATGCTGGCATCCCGATTGGTACAGCCGGTGTAATGCTGGGCGTTGGGATTGGTGAAGTTGGCACCGCCAATTTTGATCCGAACATTGGTCGAATATTGACCAATCACAATTCCAGAAAAATATTGCTGCTGAAACCGGGGCCCGGGTAGTAGCTTTTTAGCCATAATTTGACCGAATTTATCAAGAAGCAGCCTGTCCTAAAAGGTCATGCGTATTTTTAGCCATGCCAGCCAGCAGCCATCCAAGCCAATTCTATCAAATTGCATTTACCCAAAATCCATTCAAGAAAACTTTTAGTAACAAGATGAACTTGTAAGTCACCACTTTACAAGATTTCTATTGATCGGTCGGCTCAACTGACATTTTCTTCGCCTTTTACACGACCGAATGGATTTTCATTGAGCAAAGAAGATACGTCTTCTTCAAACAAGCTTCCCTCAACGTTATTTCTTTTGCACCAAGCACAAGAAAGCATCTTCACGTCTCGATATTTTCTCGCCTCCAAACGAAGGCCCAGTAGGTTGGTTTGAAAAGAAAGAATGAAAAGATTGTACACTCCTCGGCTGCTACAACTGGAAATCTAATCGTGCATTCGGCTGATCCCTTCTGGGACGCGCCTGTTGTCCTTTCATTTCACATTTTCCCCGTCGATCCCTCCGAAATCCGAAGTGAACACTGCGAATTTGCAGCTTCCCTTAAAACCGGGTCCTGGAGGAAAATCTTTGTAACAGACACTTCAAAGGAACAGTTTTCGACTAGTTCATAAAACTACGTAGCCGGATCATTCGTGACATGGCCGATCGAACGACGATGAGACGAGACGAAGATGGGCAAGAAAAAGTACTGATTATTGATCAGTGATGCATTTATTGCATTGACCAATCAGGATTGCCGGGTTACTGTAACCAGTGTGATGAATTGGGCTGCGGAATTACACTGATTTCCAATCCGCAATTTCTGATCAATCAATTATGGCATAGGCATAATATTCCAGCAAATGCAATCTTGCAATGCCTACCAGGAAATTCGCAAATATCGAAAAGCAATCCTCATTTTTCAGGAACCATCATTTTGGGATTACTTCTCGATTCCACGATTAATATTCTTTACCATTGTGGTTTTTTACTTGCTCTTCGGTGCTACAGTAATCCACGTATTGGAACGTGGGAACGATGATGATAAACATGAACCAATTACGAAAGCTGTGAGTTCATTTAGGATTAGTGATTTTGTGCAATGAGCATGGCAAAAATGGATATCTGGCTCTGGCCATGGATAAAATCCAGATGATTGCATGTGGATAATTGCAGACGGTCTATCCAGGCCAGATAGCGTATTAGCCATGCTAAATCCCTTTATCCAGCATATCTCTTATCCAGCAATACCCTAAAACCAGGCTAAATCCAAATCTGCGGATTAGCCTTGCTAAATCCCTTTATCCAGCAATATCCAAAATCCAGGCTATATCCAAACATTATAGGCATCCAAAGTATCCAAAGTGGATTTGACCAAAGTGGTAGATCAACTCTGGGACGATGCTCAGAACGAGGACATTAGTGAGGAAGAATGGAAGCACAGAACCAAAGATACAATTGAGAAAATCGACGAGGATGAACACGAGAACGATCATGATCAAGATCAGGACGAAGACGAAGACGAGAATATATCCTGGACGTTTGCTCAATCATTTCTATTCACAACCGCATCTTTGACACGAATCGGTAGGGTCGCGTTGACCATTGGTCAATGACCTCTGATGGTGTCCAAATGAACAATGCAATCGCTTCTAGGAAGCAATGTTCAACCGGAAACCTTCTTCGGACGAATATTCGCCTTATTGTATACGTTCTTCGGCATCCCATTATTGCTGATATTCTTCGCTGATTTGGGCAAGATTTTCGTCAATCTGCTGCAAACTGTGGTTGAGCATATTCAGAAGAAAGTGAGAATCAGCTCTAGCTCTAGCAATGCATTTGCATGCATTGCTAATGCTTGAAAAATTGCGAAATTTGCATCTACAGATTGTCACTGATCATCCATTTCAGCTGAATCTGGCCATTTTGCCATCAATTTCCACATCGACCGGCGATATTGATGCCAATGCATTCGTGCTAGCCGTCCTGTGCGTTTTGGCCGTTTACGTTGCGCTGATGTCTTCCTTCTTCCGATTATGGTGCGGTGGATCGATATTCGGCAATATCTATACAGCCTTCTTGATCGTATTCGGTGTCGGTGAGCGTCGAGATGACCAGTGGTCAAGCCGACACATTGATGTGATCTGATTTCAGGACCCGCACCACTCGGAGGCACTGAAGAATGCGCAGGTGGGAATGGGCAATTTCGAAGCATTGCAAATGCATATGTGCAGCATTTTTGAAAAATTACGCAATTAATGCCCACTGCATCGCATATTTCAGACATGGGAATGTTCTCATTGATCCCGGCCGTATTGTTAATCATCACAGCCCCGATTGCATGGAGTTTGACCAATATGCAAACGGATTTAATGGGCACTGAATATATTAGGAAAATACACGTTCTTCTGAGGAAGATAAAAAGAGAATGATTTCTACACGTTCAATTAGCAATGTCTAGCGAGTATTGTGAATTTAGTGCATAGTGAATTTGGTGATAGTGGCTGTTCGGAGCTATTTACAGTCTGTGATAGTGCTTTCATTTTATTTCCTGGTCAGAATATGTGCATGAGCCTGAACTGGCTCATATTGTTACAGTACGCCTGTATCGCAGTTATCAGTGACCAATCACAGATGGTCACGTGACCAATCACAGATGATCACGTGACCCATTGATGGTCAACATTTATCCACCCACCGGCACCACTTGCAATGATCTCATTGATTTGGGCACAATATCCAACATTTGAGTGGCTGCTTTTGACATTGCATCAGCCAATGTAGAATTCTTTTTCTTCCAACACGGGATCGATGCTTGCCTTACGTCGGCATTAGTGAATAAAAGCATAGTGACATTGGTGAATACGTCCACACAGCCCATAGCTCCGCCGTACGCGGTCATTCGTTGCTGATCGGCCAATGGTACAATACTACTCAGTGCTAGTAGGATTTTACTGGTCAACGATAATCCACAATGCATGAGAACGAGATTTCTCAATATGGGCATCAATTTCAATTGCCTTCTCAAAGCCGCGTTCGACGCTTCGTTGGCTTTATCCTGTTGAGAATCTTTCATACGTTTCACACGGATCCGAACGTAAATGATCAGGACGAAATATAAGATCATAATCACGCCGACCATGATCAAATCGATATATTGACTGTACTCGTTGAATTTATCGTTCAAGAAACTGTACAAGTTCAAACATTTCACAATTTCGAACACCGGATCCACATAGGACGGCGCTAATTTGAGGATACTCAAAATGACGTATTCCATTAAGCATACGTAAAATGCTGATCGAGTGCTGAGTAATCGATAATAATTACTCGCCACTACGGCTACTACTCGATCGATGACCAGTGTACACAGTAGGAACATTTCTATCGTCCAACCGTTGATCAACCAGAAATGAATGAAATGACAAGATAATCGATATTGATACGTGCTAGCTATGCCTAATGTACGTAATGATCGATAAATTGCCATGATCAGGAATTGCACGCATATTCCCGTACGACAGAATGTCAAGAATCCGACGATGATGAAAAATCGAGTCCTCAGACTCTTTTTACGCCATATCCCCACCCAAATCAGGATACTACATACGGTGGATACCACTCCGCATAGGAATCCGTAGAAAAAGATCAATTGGGTCCATAATTCGTATGGTGTCAATGTGATTGCGGGTGTAGTGGACTGTGTACCGTTGATCAGAGCGGACAGGTCAGTACCATTGAAATGTGTACTATTTTGGTCAAGAATTATGTCAGTCAAATTGAACTGGATTTCTGGTATGGCGGTTTGATCAGCCATGGTGTGATCAGGAATAGTCACAAAATCGAATTATATTGATCCGGATTGTTATGGATCAGTGACAACGCAAAAAATCAATGATGATACAGTAGGATTTGATCGATCATAGCTTCATCTGAGCACTGCTTTGCTAAGCAGTCGTATTTTGGATCACTCAAGTCCAGTGCATATCTTTTCAAAAAGTGACCATTGTCTGTCCATAAATCATTTTGTGTATAAAATGCATAAATATCACGCATCCAATCGATCCTGACACAGACGCAATGCCTGATTTCGTGATATAAATCGAGTCAGGCGGGTTTAATGTTATTTCCAAATTCTTCAGCATTGCACACTAGTGTGTGCCAGAATTCGTGACCAAAAATGGGCGTCGAGATGAAAAACGCAAAACATTCATTATGAAAATGCCGTTCATATGAAAATCGAATAATTCATTTACAAATAATGCATACCCGGGGATCGCGTGACCAGTGATAAATGAGAATTGCTTAGTGACTTTTTTCACAATCACCTGGCGAGTTGAAGGCTCGATATGTTTTTCAAAGTGATAAAAGATTGCGATAAATTTCACCGACGATCATGTAATGATCGGATCAATCATTCGTATGACCATTTTTGGAATCACATGACCCTTCTTGAAAATACACGACCACACCATTCATTACGTGAAGTCATTCGGATGGGCCTGATACTGAACAGCTAAATTACCAAAGGTCTCTCTTGAGCCAGAAAATTCCCTGGCTACAGAAACAACCTGTCTGAAGAATACCTCGTTATGAATAACTTATTAGAAATTGAGTGGTTACTTCCATTGTACATATGCCTTCAGTACAAATGATGCTAATGAATAAGCCATCTCGTCGTGTGCACTATAGAAAATTATGCACCAACAAGTTCTAATGAAAGTTGTTTCATTGTGGTCCCTTCGGGACCAGTAGAAAGACGCTGGTGCTGCATAAAAAATCTGCTTCCTCTCGCACACATTGGCAATTGTAGCCACTGTTCATTACGAAAAGCTCAAAAAGACCATTTTCCTTCCAATGCCAATTTAGTGAAGCCTGGCTCAACGTTACTAACGCATTCGGATTGGCGGTTACAGTAACCTCCCAATGCTTTACGACTCCTGCGCTTTTATCCGACTTGGCACCAGCTAAAAAGAGCATCTGGACATGCTAATCATGTACAGAAGTGTCCATTGCTGAATGGCCAGAAATCAGACTCATGATTTCATACAAAACAACACATTCTGTTTGATCAATTTTGAATTATTCATGAGCATTTGCTAATTGGGTATAGAAAAATTAGCACAATTCTCTGGAAAGTTCGATTTGGATATGTCATGGACTTCATCCAAAGCAGTGCGGATCATTGCATAGCAGGCGACTGGAAAATGTGTGTGCATTCTGCAAGACATACTGTAAAAATACGATGCAATCACGATACCGTATCAAACGTCCCCCAAAAAATCATTCTGTACATCAAATTAGAAGCCGATATATTTCAACAACCGCATGCAATTGCAAATTGCGCAATCCGAGTGCCGAATTTTTTTGCCCTTGCTTAAAGTTCATCATCGAAAACGTGATGAGCCGATGGACGCGATCTGCTTTCGTTCGATCTGAGATAATCGACGAATCGACCGAACGCATCCATGACCATACCTTTAGCCGTATGTTTCGGATTATCACCCGATCCCATATCGATCGTATAGGATTCTTTCGACGCGGGTTTTGATTTACCGGTAATATCGAAAAGCGAGGCTAAACTGGCGAAACGTTTTATACGCGCTTCGGCTCGTTGATGTTGCGCTTCCGTATTTTGACCAAGAACTTCCTCCAATTCTTCGTGGATGAAACTTCCGATCTGCAAAGCACCGTCGAATCCGCCCACTAAAGCGGCGAATTGATCGGCTAGATTCAATGATTTCTCAATATAATCGTCCGGTTCTTTTTCAATACGCCTCGGATGCGGATTATCGTCGTGCCATTTTATCGGCAGATCATCCGGATCATTATTTGTCATGCATTTTCGTACGATCATCAAAATCAGGAGGAATATCGGTGTGGAAAAGTATGAACGCATTGTGGGATTGGGAGGAAAACAAGCACCGATTTCTGGCCACTGCGTTTGAACGGAATACCCAGGATTCGTGTGGGATGGACCTTTACCATTTATTCATAGATTCGAAATGGGCGATATGTAAATTACAGTATACTCATCTGTTCATAATCCTCGTATTCCTGATGTTTGCATAATGAATGAACCGTTTGCCTATCGAGGCGTGACTTACAAATTAAGTCCACGGGGCGATTGCATAAATAAAAGCCTCGTGAACTCTGAGATTTCGTGAAATAGGATCGATCGTATATTTGAATTCAGGTAGATTTGTACACTGTGAGAAAATGATGAAATTGATCGTATTCGTAATTTGCATGGCTTTGGTCGAATTTGCTAAATGCGAGATGGAAGATAATTGGCTGAATGAAGGTGAGACGATTTCGGGCCCAGATGGGCAATGTTTTGGCTGTCAACAATTTCTTATGCGCATTTTTATTCGTAAACATGAGAAAATTGAAAACACTCATTTCGGATGCAGCTGATTTCGAAGCTCCTGTGTAAGCACAGGAAAAGAATCTTGGCATACTGTAGATTTAGCATTGGAATGCTGGAAAATATTTTGTGCATATAAAAAAAGCCACTGCTACAGTAATCCTGCATCAGGATCACATGTAAAATTGAAGACACATTTTTGGACACAAAATGCCTTGAATAATCTGGTCATAAAATGACCAGTATACTGTATTGGCAAGCAAGCAATCAAGCATGGCAATGCTTCAAAATTGAGGTGCCCAAATTTTCCAGAACTTACTGAACATGAAATCGTGAAAAGAAGCGGCCACGGTAAAGGTGCGGCCATCATAAAAGGTATGCAAAAAGGTTTGGACAGCGTCGGTCTTAAAACGATCAAAGTACGAAAAATGACCGATATGATCGGAGTCGTGTTCGATGGAATATTCCCAGCTATGGCTAATGAACATCCGAATAAGCATCCGAAAACGACCAGAAAACCCAGATCCACGAGACCACCTAAGAATAAGCCTTCGGGCGGATCAGGCGGCGGCAGGCCTGATGCGGAAGATTTGAATCCGATTATTGATGAGACGGAAATTGAGGAACAAGACGTATTCGTTGAATTGAACGGTTGAAATTGATTATCGATTTTTTTATGGGAGCAGTGTCTTATATGCATTTTCATTGGCCGTAATGGCAGAAAGTGTTGACCAAAAACGGCTACAAAATGTATCTGTCACACTTTATCCGCGTCCCATTTTTTCAACGGAAAGCTGCATACAAAAAGGCGTACGAAAAATGTGCATTTGCATTTTTCACCAGTGGAAACAGCATAGTTGATTATACCTGCTCGCATTTGGGGAATCACGTCATGCATAAGATTAGGCATGGCATACTGTATCATAATGCGATTCCATAATTGAAAAAGCGCATGAAAGCATAATTTGGTAAGCCTCACCAATGAATTCTGCATTCCCGATTATGACAGCCTGTTTCAGCATCCATGCATTGCTCAAAATTGGTTTCCTAAATAGAATTCCGCACTGATCACACTGGTTTTTAAAAAAAAATGCAATGGTCAGGCGGTTCTGGAACAGGTTCTAAAATAACAACCCATACTCATCCTGATTTTTATCAGTATAAATCCAGAAATTGGCATTGTTTACATTGCCAGCATGCCTGCATTGGCATAACTGGATCCAAACGCCGGTTTCATCATTCACTGACATACCAAAATTCGTCATTCAATGACCGCCAATCTTCATAGGCAGTCGTTTTATCTAATCACTATCGTCATGTTAATTCAATTGATTTTCTCTTTCTCCGTACTAGCAATCTTGGTGAGATCATTTTTAGCAAAAATGCAAAGAAGTGATTACATTGCGCAATTTTTAGGCTTTCCATGTTAATGGTAAGCCGGCATCCGCCAAATCATATATCCGTGGGTGCTATTTTACGAATTGGTCTCAATATCGACCCGGCACAGGCAAATTCGTGCCCGAAAATTATGTACCCGGATTATGCACTCATATTTTTTACGCATTCGTGGTGATGAATGATGATTTTACTCTGAAGTGAGTATGACCCTCTGGGGTCATATGACCCCATGGGTCCCCTTGGGGGTGACGCCCAAATTCATGATCAAGCTAGACGTCAAAAACATCTATAAGACGTCCAATGGACGTCCATGCTGCATTGACATCATGGGCCCATCACATGCTAGATGTCGGTCCCTTCACACGCAAGGATGGGTTCTCGACGTCAACTTGATGTCCAGATGTTCCTTTTCACTCGCCAGACAAAACATCCAATGCCAGAGCGTAGGTTGGCATGAAGCCAAGCGCATGAAAAAGTGGCTCTTGAAGTTCAAGTTGATGCTAAATTGACGTCAGAAGGACGTCGACTGGATGTAAAGACGTCCAGGTTGACGTTGAATTTGGACGTGACCCGTTGGGTACCTGACCCATGGTAAATGACGGTCAATGACCCATGGTCTTCAATGATCTTTCCTTCAGACCCTTCGAATGGAACGATGAAGATAGCAATGGATCAGCTGGCATGTACACACGGATCAATGCACTCAAAAAGAAGCAATCGGATTTGAAAACTCTGCACTCATTCGGTGGATATACGTTCTCCCAAAATCATGCAACCAAAATGCAACGTATGGTTCTGAATGGTGAACATAGAAAAACGTTCATTCGATCCGCAATCGCGTTCGTTCGAAGAACTGGATTCGATGGATTTGATATGGATTGGGAATATCCGGATTCACATACAAAAGATGCATTCACAACATTGATTCAGGTTAAACTGCATGGCCGGATCATGAGCATATCAGCAATTCCTGTTTTACCAGGAAATGCGAGAATCCTTCGAAAATGAGTCGATGACCACTGGTCGACCAAGGCTGTTATTGACCGCTGCAGTAGCAGCTGGCATCGACCGCATATCAGCCGGATACAATGGCCGAGATCTCGCCAAGTAAGGGCAATAGCAAAATCGATCGATTTTGCTCACAAATATACAGATGATCGATCAGTGGCTATTGCTGACCGCAAGTGACCAGTCCTATTTTCAGGTCCTTCGATTTCATCAACGTAATGACCTACGATTTCCATGGATCATGGGAACAGAAATTAGGCTTCAACAGTCCTTTATTCGATCGCAACGGTGATCGATTATCGGTCAGTTCAGCAATGATCTATTGGTCCACCGATCAGGGCGTACCCAAAGAGAAATTAGTCGTTGGATTCGCCGCGTACGGTCGAGGTTGGATAACCAAATCAGCATCCACAATCGGATCTTCGACCAATGGTCCATCGCCAGCGCAGTCGTATACTCGCGAGAATGGCCTAGCATCTTATTACGAAATATGCAAATTGATCGGAAATAATCAATACGAGACTCAATTCGATAATACGCAACGTGTACCATATGTCGTCAAGGATGATGTCTGGATTGGATACGACGATGTCAGGAGTTTCGATGAAAAAGTGAGTCTTGCATGGCTTTTCGAGGGTCATATCTCCCTTGAGGCCTAATTGGAGGGTCATAAATGGCCCTTGAGGTCTCCCAGGGACCTCAAAATGACCAGTGGTCATTTTTCAGCTCGATTGGCTAATCAGCAACGGATATGCTGGTGCATTCGTATGGTCATTGGATTTGGACGATTTCCAAGGTCAGTGCGCAGCCAATGCTGGCCAAAAATACCCTCTCATTTCTGCCATACGATCAAAATTGGACAAGAATATGGACATGCAATTGGTAAGAAATTTCGATATGTCCTGGTCAGTTATATTGATTTGGCAATTTTAGACTACGCCCTCAGTGCAATCTACCGCATCCAATTCAAATATCCAAACTTCGATATCGATCCAGATGCAATCCGAATCGTCGATTACACCAATAATCGATACGTCGACTCGATCACAACCGCCGACTGGTCAATTTCAATGCCCCGAATCTGGATTGTATCCGGATCCAACATCGTGCAATTCGTTTTATCAATGCGACGATGCAAAAATCGTGTACAAAATGTCGTGTCCAACTGGACTGCATTTCAATAAGGATGTCAAAGTTTGTGATTGGCCAAGATCGGCCGGATGTGATCAAAAATCAGGATAATTCATAAAATTACAGTGCAATTTGACCCATTTGTATGTTTACAAATATTCGAAATTTTGTATATTCATTCGTGAGATTTTTGATGTAATTAGCCAATGTATGGGAATAGAAATTTTAGCAATTATCGATTAGTTTCTGGAAATGCTTGAATCACATTCAGTGATCGCAATATTGATTATGTAGTATTCGAATGCCAAATTCTGCACCACTGTGTCGCAATTCACACTGTATACACTGGCACAGAAAAATCAGTTCAAAACTGATCGATATCATCAATACTCATCGATTACTGATGCCTTGTATTTACCAAAAACCAGATTGGAGAAACATGGCATCAAAAAATGGAAAATGGCCAGCATTTCACATGATCATCATTCAATCAGTGTCAGAAAATTGTCACCCGTGTTTTGCATCACCCAGAACGAATTGTCACAATCAACCATTGAGTAGATTTCTCATTTTGCGTCGACCAAATTTCGTATTCGTTTCGTATCGTTTTCAGTTCCGGCTGAAAAACATGCACATTAGACCGGTTTTTATGAAAGAAATTTTCACTTACTATGTTCTCCAATTGAGAAATGGTCGATTTCAAAATCCCTTGAATTTCATCATTCACATTCTTCACGTCCATGAGGATGGCTTTCTTCCCGTTACAATATGCCTAAAACAGGGCTTATCAGTTGAGATATAATATGAAACATGTTTGCTTACATCCATATCCAATAATCCGTTTGGATTATCGCATTTTTCCAATAGGATGATCCGGCCACCGGGTTTGAGTTTATCCTGAAAATAATCATGTTTATTTCATTGATCGATCGATCAGTGCATTGATCAGCACTGATCAGTGCGGATCCAGTGGCTTACTGTAGCAACTGTACAATGTGATCAGAAAATCACTCACCATCAAAACGGCCAGCATTTTGTCCAATTTCCCACAGAAATTACTCAATAAACACCCGATGATTACGTCGAACGAATGCTGAGGCACGTATTGCCAACCGTCCACGGGATCGCTGACCAGTCCAGGGATGAATTTGAATCGTAATCGTTGATCACCCTTGGCATTGGCTTGGGCCAAATTGTAATCGTACATGGTGTAACATGTGTTCAAATCTTGAACATCGCAATTCATTTCCTGAAATCACATTATTGATTTTTCTATCCGACTGTAATTGACAAGTATTACTTCCGCAATTGCGAACGGTGACACCGCCACTGCATCGTGGAATGATAAATTCAAGATCTTCTGGACATTCATTTCCGATGTCTCCGATTTGAGCCACTGAAAGTGAAAGGTACAGTAAGCTTGGGTCCGGGGTCTCTGGACCCATTTTGGGTCATAAAGCTTACCTTCAATAAGACCGGTTCCAAAGGACTCCTCGCATTCCACGCGTCCAATCTGGTATCCATATTCTTCTCGTATCGATTCTTCTGATCGATCGATATCTCGCTCAATTCGCGAACCAACATGGAGTCGTCCAATGCACGGCCATCGTTGGCCACCACTTTGCGCAATAACATATGAATTTGACGCCAATTCGGGATGACCTTTTCGGAAGGCAGCTAAAATTTAGACGCATGAAGTCGAAAATAAGCAAAATCAACATGGGAAACTTACTCGAACATACGTTTCTACTGATTTCGCCCACATTACTTGGAATCGCATCAATTTACCACTGTGTTCATCATGGATCCTGATTTTCTCCAATAATGTCAAGTATTGAGAAATGTGACGATATCGTGTCGGGTTGATTGGGTCGTTTGGTTTCGATGGTGTACGTTCTGAAAAATCAGGAGGTGATCAGTAGGGTCGTGGGTGGGGATTCAAGCCCCAGCAGGGGCCCTGCCTGTGGGTCCCTGTGCATGGCCAAGCCATAATGCTTACTCGAAGACTCGGAGCAGGATTCACGAAAATGCAAATACCCATTGGGGGTCAACCATGTGAGTACATTTTTGAGAAAATGTACCACTTCCATATCCGTCAAATACATGAGCAACCAATTTGTGAATACGAGATCACAACTGAAATCAATTTTAGCATGAGATTCTTCTGGAATCACAGTATGGCCAGAAGGCCCAATGGCACCCTCTGCAAGGATGCCAACATACTTTTCTGCTTCCAAATCCAAATGGCTAGCATCCACGCATTGGAAACTGACATTTCCCAAATGCGAATTCAGTTCCCTGTTTTTCTCCACGAATGAATCCACGAAATCAGTGGCTAATACGTGTTTTGCTTTATTGGCCAAGGCGGTTGTAAAACGCCTGAAAACGAAGGCATGGATAAGACCCATGATTTGGCTGGCCAAGGCCATAATTGGCCTTGGTGATGACCAGTGGTCACGTGATCACTGGTAGCCATACACCATGGCTTTGAAATCCATGCTTTATCCTAATCCCTCACCCAATTCCGCTTCCAATCTCCACCACCCTTAATCCGCTCAAATCCGGCAACGATATCCAGATATCCCTGCGATCTTGCTCGTCGAATTCTTCAGCATTCTTATTCAACATCATAGTCTCGATATTTGGAGAATCCGAATAACCTTGCCAAAAGGTTCTCATTGCTTTACCGTCACCCATGGCTTAGATTTTTGAAATTTTTAGAAAATGAGCAGTAGATAATATGGCTACCTCAAAACCACGTGGGAGCCAAAAACAATGCCAATTTTATAGCACGTGTAAACTAGATAAATTTATAGGCGCAACCAGCAGAAGTGTGAAAAAACTTCCACGTCAGCTGACAACTGCACTAGTAACTAGAATTCTTCTCCACACCGAGATATCGATCAACGACGGCCTATGGAAAATAGGCATAGCAAACTAGGCATAGGATGCCTGAATAAACATGCCTGGGAAAAGCCGCGTTATCTAAGCGCAATGTAGAAATTGATGCGCCCCCATTTAGGCCTGTAATAATCAGGGATATCTAATGGATATTTTGCGCAATCATTCTTTCCAATCAAAGATTGAAATTCGCATATTCAATTTGCACTCATGTCGACCAAGAATTTGTTCCCACGTTCTCACGCAGCATCACAGCGGTTACAGTAACCCCTAGTAAACCCCGGGTGCTAATAAAGCCAGCAGCAGAGTCTCGACTTATCAGAGCTACCTCCTAAAGTGACGACCAGTTCTGACCAATCAGAGCACGGGGGCGTGGCTAGCGCAGACCCGCCTAGCCATGTAATACGGTGCGGTTACAGTATGATTTCCAATATGAAAAATTCACGAATCGCATATTTTTGCGATTACGCATAAATTCGAAATTGCCAATACACTGCTAGGCCAAACTATTATGCCAAGAATAAGGATTAACTAAGAATAATTCGCATTATTACAAGATAAGAGCTCACGCCCAGGTAAAAACCATAATCAACAAAAATAACCAGTTATAATTGCAGTTATTATTATACATATTCACGCCCATTCGACACCAATGGTCAAAATGCATTACTAAGAAAAAGCACCAAATCTAAAATACTACTTTTTCGATTCAACACGCAGTGTCTTTGCTAATCTCTCATCTTCCAATTGCTTGAAATACGCATCCAAACGTACTTTCCGATGTTCGAGGAATTCGCGATAATCCTGCGGATCGAGATCTCGTACCACTCGGACGCCCAACGAGTAAGCTTTGCTCATAACGTATTCGGTCAAATTCTGCAACGGTTCGCCTTTTCGAGCTTCGTCCAATTGCTTGATTTTGGCGATTTCGTATGCGTGTTTGGGCGTGATGTAGCCGGCGATTTCCCTGGTATCAGGCGGTGCTGGGAATCGAATGCCGGCTGCTCTCTGAAATAAAGGGCATATTTAATTGCTTGTGAAAAAATCTAGCTTTGACAAATGTGCACTTTGGAAAGTATGCAGCAATAGTTGCCAATTAAAAATTGGGAAATATGCATTGCTGCAAATTCAGCATTATGCAATGCAGAATCTTGGAAAATATGCAATGCAATTTTCGCCAATTACGCTTCTCGTTGAAGTGTATATTGGGAAATGTGCAATGCAATTGCAAAATTCAGTATAATGCAATGAAGAATCTGAGAAATTGACTTACCATAATTAACCATGCCGTTTGTGGCGAATTCACGATCATTCGATACGTTCGATCCGGATTGACCCATAATTTCACGTCCAACGGTACGCCGTCGAGAATATGCGACGTTTTCTCATTGATCTCTTTGCAAAATTGAGCCACGTTCACGCCTCGTTCGCCTAATTCCGGTCCCAACGGCGGAGCTGGCGTGACCAAATTGGCTTTAATCTCGAATTCCAAATACGGACTCGGTTGCGGTTTCGGCATTAATTTCGCCCGTAAACCCATAATTTTATATCCAGCTCGACCGGCCGCTTTACTCATTTCGGAAATTACAATCAGGTCGATCAGAATTTGGGATGATTGAAAGAAAACAAAGTAAATTCACTGATTGATTTAGGAAGATCTTCAGAATTTTTCCAGCATAGGATTACGGTACGCACATCGGGAAATGCGCAGGTCGGCCGCTACTTATTGCATGTTTCGAATTGCGTTTACATGGTATATGCCGAGAAAAGCCGGGAAACACGGCTAACAAATATTCGCATGTCCGAAGTATTTCTTTATGCCTAATCTGGCAGTTCAGCAGATGAAAATATTGTTTCTGCGATAATCAGATATTATGATTCCGACGTGTAACATATCGCATATGTCAGTTTTGATCGATCGAAAATTATGGATTCCGATATATCGATTTCTGATCGATACCAATTTTATATGCAATACTGTAACCGCTCATTGGGATTTTGGATACGCTTCTTCCAGTGAAAAATCAAATTTTTCCACAGTCCGTGCATGGACTATGGGATAAATCGGGTATACAGAAACCATTGATCACCCCTATTTTCGATAAATCAGGAAGTCGATCACAATTATCGATTTGTAATATATCGATTTTGCATTGATCAAACCTGGATCAATAGATAGAGCATAGTCGACTGTATAGGAGAATTTATTGATGTAGCCTCTATAAAATCAATGGAAGCCAAAAATCGATCGCTCAAAGTCTTTGTTATCTACTTGAAAATTCAAATTTCAATCCTCTTCGTGGGAGGCAATTTTGGTAGAAAAGTGCATGCGAAACATATTTTAAGGTGAACACGCTGATCAAACTGATCAGGTTATCGGGTTTTCGATATATTGATTTCTGAGTGATCATAATTTGATCATAAGATGCAGCTATGAGTGGCATAATAATGTATATATAAATATGTCCATAATCGCACCAAGAGATCAATTTTTCTTAATAACGTGTTTTCATAGTCCAAATAATGATGTTATACACATGAACCAGGAACTTTTTCCTGATAACGTTGACCAAAATGCATCGATGGGTGTTGTCAGATTTCATCAGCTTCACTGAATACACTATGTTACATTAGCCATTTCCTGTCCAGAAATCTCAATAAAAGCCAGCTTTTTTTGCGAAGGCTAAAATAAACACCTTTCTCCGCATCAAAATCCGTTCATCACGTTTCGCATTTGGGAATAAGAAGGCAATGTCTTAGTTTAATTGCTTTTTCCTCGTATATTTTGCCTCCTTATCAAACACCTAGCTACCATATTTGGTATTGGTGGAAAAAGGCAATCATCGAGGTTCGATCTTTGGACGAAATGAAATACTAGGCCCGAGCCCTGGCTGTTTTTAGTCGTGGATGTTCAATTTTAATCATCATATTGTGCAAAGAAGCTGAGAAATTTTCAATCTATTCCCCACTTTAGCTCATTCTCAGACTCATTCCACCCACTATTTCGTTCGATTCGGTGCTAAGAATTGCGTTGATAAAATCCGTCATTTTTTGAATTTCCCTCATGCATTTGAAGCATAAAGCCATGTTTCGATATTATAATAGGAAATTCATATTTCCCACGCAATTCGTCGTATGCGTGGTTGGGAATTTCTTGAATTTAATCGTCTTGAACGGAAGGAATATGAGAACGAGAACGAATTGTTTCTTGACCGCTATGGCCGTGGCGGATTTATCTTTCTTCCTGGTCATGTTGTTGCCGAGTTTGGAGCTGGCGTTTTTGAAAGATGAATATTATAAGAATTTGTACGTATTTTTACATATACCATTCGTGGCGATGGCGAATTGGTTTTCGGCCGCTTCCATTTGGTAGGTAATATTGTTGGCCAATATGCCATGCCAACATTGTGGCTTAAAATTGGAACTGGAATTTTAAAAATTTCAGTACTGGGGCCTCATGAATTGCGATACTTGGAACTAGAATTACTGAAAAATGACGGCCATTACTTACAAGAGAACATTCCCAACTGTAAATTCGCTATCACAATTCGAGATATGTAGAATCATAGAGAATTTGATTCTGAACAAGAATCCGATATTCATTTTTGCCACTTTTGACTTGTTGATCAGAAAATCGCTCAAAATTGATCAGAAAGTGTCGACATTGAATTAAAATTTCAGTACTAGAGCAAAAAAATTCATGTCAGCACCTTAGAATTACTGAAAATTCAAAAAGTCCTACTATCCAACAATGTATGCCACATTCGCGTAATGCGAAAGTGGGTCCATTTCAATTACAGTACGCCCTGTATTTAGGCTTACTGTAGCCGTTACATTGGAACGCCTGATCGCGACCAGACCCAACCGAGTGCCGGCCATGTGTAGATTATGGAATAGAAGGCGTACGATAATTCTGATCACCATCATTTACATTTCGTCCTTCGCATTATCCCTGTACCATTTCGCGTGGCGAAAAGTAGTGCAAAGGCCGATTTCGGCCAAGAACGCAACGAATGCTACGACGTTCGAATATACGTGGGATCTGGTGACTCGATCGAAAGACCCGATCGCGTATTGGTACGTTCAAGTATCGCATTTATTATCCGGATTACTAGTCGTGGTCGGACCGTTAGTCCTATTATTCATCTTGAATTGCGTGATCGTGTATCGATTACGCCAACACAATCGACACGTGAGCGGTAGTTTATTCTCAAATTCCGATCAACCGACGTCCATTATGGACAGGGTTCGACGTCGCGAAAGGAGAGTTACATTGACCATCGTCCTATTGGTCAGCGTATTCATCATGTTCACATTACCCTCGGGTATATTCAGTATAATCGAATTCTTGGCTACGAATTATATCCGAATCATATTCATCGAACCGTGGTATTGGGATTTGGGCGAAACGTGTAACGCGTTAGTCTGCACCGGGAAAGCCGTCAATTTCTGGCTCTACTGCAGCGCTAGCAGCGATTACAGGAGAGAATTGAAGAACGTACTGATGTGCAGACGATGCAGGAGGCGAGAAATCGAAGAGACCGATATCGGCGATCGATCCAGATCCACGTCGCGAGTCTCGTCTTCATGCTCCGCAATGAGGCATCGCCGATCCAATTGGCAAATGGCCGAAATATATTCGAATATACGAATCAATGGAAACGCATCACCGGTTTAACATGCAGAAAATATGATAAAACACTTTCAATCGAGATAATGGGTTTAAACCCATTTGTAAGCTCAAAAATTTCACTCTCGTACATGACAGAATTCTATTACCACGATGTAATTATGGCCGCATATTGGCACATACACAAAAAGCGACCATAAACGTAAATGCATTCTACTAATGTAGACGCACGCTTTCACATCGAATAAGAAAATAATAGACGTGCAGGAATTCATGTATCACATGTGCAATATCTTACCAACTTCGGATTGGTTCTTATGCCCGTATTGACCGAAGTTGATCAGCCGACGGTTCGCCTTTGCTTTCAACTTTCCGGATTCAGCACGAGTGCGGATAACGCGAATAATATGAATACAACGCCACCGATCAGGGTCACTGAAATAAGATGGTTTTGTACGAGAAGATCAGTAAATGTTCATGCCAGAGTGTATGCCCCACCTGAACTTCACTGCAGCTTCTAGCAATGACAGCTCAAGAATGACTCCACTGCTGAACATGCCCCTAGCTTCTAATTGCGTATACACAGCCGTGTGTATATACGCTATTCAAAGAAATATTCCATCTGGCACTCACCTGTTCTAACCGATATCCTCTGCGCAATAATACGGCCGCCCAAGACTGCGATTCCGGTGCAGATGGCGTGGCCTAATGTACCTCCGAGCGTAACGCCAGCCACGTTCTGAAAAACGCTGCGCATTATACAACCAGCTCACAATAAACAATCAGTACTATTTACCTCTCGAGCTGCCAAAATGATGGTGGTTAATTGCGACCGATCTCCCCATTCGGCCAAGAAGGTCAGCGTGAATGCTTCGACGAATATCTTGCTGACGAAACGCAATACAACGCCCACGGTCGAATTTCTACGACGGCTTTGACCGGCTTCCACGTCGCCACTGATCATAACTTCTGATTCCAACGACTTTTCCAGCTGAAATAAGAAAGATTTAGTAGAACAGCGTTATGGAAACAAAATTTCAACGCTTACCTCTTCCTCTCGCTTCTTGACATCCTCCAACGCTTCCTCGTATTCCTCTTGGCCTTCGGTCGGTGACATTGTCCAACCTTCTTTCAACATCTTCAATCCGAATAACGCGAATAACACGGTCGAAATATAATAGGTGAATTTGCGCGGGATGATTTGCGTGGCCCAGCCGAGTGTAGCTGAAATAAAGGCTTGTATGAGCCACCGAATTTCGGAAGTTTAAAACAGACATACGTACATGATAAAACCGTCATCAAAAACAAGGCGCTCAACGCTCCTGCGAAGACGGTCATCCGTGAATGCCGCATGGCCATAATCGCGGCAATGAAGAATGTCTTGTCTCCGATCTCGCTGACCAGAATCACGGATATGGAGGCGACGAACGCGTGCCAAAATCCCAACGTGGAATCGGCGAATTCATCGGCATCTTGGAGTAAATGATTGAGATCACTCTGCTTCGTCGTTACACCCGCTGATCGATTTAATGAATGTTTGCTGCCCTGAAATTGAGGAGGAATTGTATACTAGAATTTTCAAACAGGAAAATTCTGATGCCTACAAAACGAGGTAATTCCATAAAATTCACCACTCACCTCCGAAGAAATTTTCGTACTTTTATCACTATGACTAGAATCCCTTTGACCATTGGTCTGTTCCTTAGAGTTCGATTTGGAACTATCGCAATATGTCCGCGATACTAAGCATAAATCCAATAATCCTACGACTACGACGGTGATCAAAAATGTTGAACTGAATAATCTCATTTTTCGACGAAATAAAGCTGGATATGAATGATAGTCGGATGTACGAGAGGATACGATTCAAGGTAATGTCACAGCTCTTCTACGTCACGAGGAATAAAAAGGAGGTATTCCAAAGCACGTCGATACCAAATCGAATACGTGTTTTGTCGTCTTCCACCGGTTGGCAGCCAAGGAAACTGACCCGACCGGAAACGGAAAAGGCCTTTATCGAGGCGTGCCGGTTGCCACGATTCATATAGTAAACTAGAGTTCAGTTTCGATTCAAAATTATGACCCTTAGTTCAATGTCCGAAATGAAAAATTCTGGTAGAAATCATCACTCTGATGGCTTTAGAGCATGAATCCAAACATCGATATTCAAAGAATAGGAATTAAAAATCTCCCGAATTTCTTTTCCTCTGGAATCTCGATTTTATGACAGGGAGTGTTGCAAGGCGAAGAGACATGGCACGTGCGGAGTTGCTTATGCGGCAAGCATTTTCTATGCGTGGGTGGGAAGTCTCCGATCTTTTCCTCTCATTCATTCATCAACGTGCAGTCCTATTTTCCATTGAACTTATCCAAGTTCGATTCTACTAGTAAACTCGTTCCCAACTACCGCCAAACATCGGCCAAAATAGTGAATTTTCGATTTCCGAAATCGCTTCGAATTTCTGATATTCATTCGTCTAGTCCGAAAATTGAAGTAAAATTCCCAAGATAAATGCGGAGGATTCCTGATTAGGAAATTCGCGTGGGCAGTTGCAGAATGACAGCGCAAATTGAAGATGAGTCGTAAAAAGCGACGAATTCTGAATGAATCCTGTATTTTCAGAATATCCTCGTCGTCGCAAGATCATTCATTCTGAACGGAGATTATGGGCCAAACATTGAGTGAACCAGTGACAGCCAAAGAAACGGCCAGCTGCGGCAATAGCTACCTAAAAGTCGGGTCATCTTGTATGCAAGGATGGCGAATAAGTAAGCTAGTTGTAAATTCATTTTCATCGTAAATGAACAATCTCTCCTTGTTTCAGATATGGAAGATGCGCATACTCATTTACTCGCGGTGCCAGATGATAAAGAAGCTTGCTTTTTCGCTGTTTACGATGGCCATGGAGGTATGAAATTTTTAAACGATCTTCATTTTTATATTCATCTTACACCCTCTATTTTAGGCGCCAAAGTCGCTCAATACGCTGGCAATCATTTGCACAAGAAAATTATTCAGACAGAGGCTTATGGTAAGCATGTGGAATTCATTATCATATTGAATTAAATGGTCTCGTTTCAGCCAAGGGCCACATCGAGGAAGCCATACGTCAAGGATTCTTGCGGTTGGACGAGGATATGACCAAAGGTAAACGATTATCTTGATTGCCTTTATCATGAATCTAAAAAGTAGCTTATTTCAGATGAAGAAATGAAAGACGAGTTAGCTGGAACGACGGCCGTCGTGGTATTATTGAAAGATAACAAGATGTTCTGCGTAAGTTTCTATTTCATGCTTCTCGTTTTTTGATTATCCTCTTCGTACGAACCATGTGCTGTAAAGCATCATGGTCCCCAAGAAAGAGGTAAACTGAAGCGGAATCTTTCGCTACGATGTATTTGCTCTTAATGCAAAGGACATCCTCATGATTCCCAACATTTCTCGGCAATTTACTTGTGTGATTGAGAACACAAGAATAATGAATGCTGTATTTCAGGGGAACGTTGGCGATTCGCGTGCTGTAGCCAGCTGCAGCGGTGTGGCCGAACCGCTGAGCTACGATCACAAACCAGCCAACGAAGAAGAAGCCAAACGAATTATCGCTGCTGGCGGTTGGGTGGAATTCAATCGAGTGAATGGGAATTTGGCTCTGTCACGCGCATTGGGCGACTTCATATTCAAGAGGAACGACGATAAGAGTGCTGAAGAGCAAATTGTTACTGGTAAGAGGGGAATTCCCATTCGCAAAGTTGCTGGCTAATGTGGTGTATTTTTCGCAGCTTTCCCTGACGTTATTGTTCGCGAAATCACCGACGAGCACGAGTTTATGGTGTTGGCTTGCGATGGAATTTGGGACGTTATGACGAATCAGGAAGTGGTGGATTTTTGCCGTGATCGGCTGGCGGCTGGTATGGAGCCGGAAACGGTGAGTTGCGATTTTTATTTCGTCTAATTGTATTAAAGGAATTCTTCCTTTCAGATATGCGAGGAATTATTGACTCGATGCTTGGCTCCGGATTGTCAAATGGGCGGTTTGGGCTGCGACAACATGACCGTCGTATTAGTCTGCTTGTTGAAAAACCAGCCGTACGAAGTATTTCGTCAGAAATGCTCGCGTCCACGTCGTCCGACACCACCGCCATCGGTGGATGGCGACGACGATTTACACGGCGGCTTCGTCACCCCACCGCGTACTCCGATCGCCAATATGGCTCCATCTGCGGCTTTAATTTTAAACAACGAGGAACGTGGTCGTTCGCCGGAGAAAGGCGATACTGCATCAGCACCGATGGATTCTACCCCAGTGGGCGATCAAACCGTACCGGAAGTCGTTCGCGAAAGTTCATCCGACAGTGAACCGGCCGTCAGTCCTGCGAAACAAGGGAAGATGAGTTTCGGTGACGAAGAGCTTGCGGCGGCTGCTGGAAAACGTGAAGAACAGAAATCATCGGCTGTGGATGAAAAACGTCAACAATTGGACGACGAAGACGCACCACCGGATGTATTCTCGTCAGAAAGCAGTATGATGGACGAATTTCATCCTACTCAAGACACAATTACTATCACTCCTCACGGCGTCGTTGGAAATGCGCGAGAGGATAAGAAGACGGAGAATAATGAGGGCGTCATACCACCATCCCCCATGGAAATTACGGAATCGTCACCGGCCTCATTGGAGAAACTACAAAGCAAAGACGGCAACGAGAAAGGCCAATATCCAGAAGCAGGGCAGTGAAGAAAGTATTCGTCGAGGCTATAGAAACACATGACTTATACACCGCTGCTTCATTAATCCAGCATCGATTTATTGAGAGAGATGTACTTGATTAGAGTGATTTGAGAACTCGAGTACATATTCGTAAGTTTAGATGTTTATTCGTGTCTACGCAATCACCTTTTTGTACAGTGCACTTTTTGTGTAGTAATTTTTGCTCTTTCAATCCCTATTATTGGCAAAATTTTTGTGTAGATTGAGATACGTGTTGATTCATTGTGATTTTTCTGCTCATGTTATCCAATCGATAATTTACATGAATGTAGCGGATGTAGGAATTTTTTGCATGCAATTCAGTTTCTGGTCATCTAACCAGTTTGGAAAAATTCTTTGTATATCGGTGAAAATACTTGGTTCTATGATCAGGGACCGCGTAAATTGTCTTTCTTTAATTCGGGTCCCCTCAAAATTCAAAAAGTTGGAAAAGCGTGATTTTTGTCCTATTGTACCAAAAAATGTGTAATAAATTAGCGTGTAAATTTTGAATATTATGCAAATCGAGGCGAGGAATTTGCCAGTTCAGAAATTCTTGTGACGTCAGAAGACGAAGAAATCCTCTTCAGAATACAGCTAATGAAGTATTGAGGAAAAGTTCTCTCTTCACTCTCACCCTCTATGTATATCTGTTATAACTCACACCAAAATATCGATTATCGATTTCTGATCAACACCTATACGATTAGATTATGCATTATCTTGGACTGTAAAATAAATCTATGCTAATATGGCCATAATGGGCTTCACAAACCGCAGGGTTACTGTGCAAAATATCCCTATTCAAAAGTACAGGGTGTCTATAAAGAAACTTACCCACTTTGTGGTAGAATTTCTCCATAACCAGACATCAGAATTACATGATATTTGAAATTTAGACTAACTAGATCATGCGGAGAAGGATGGTGACCTTTGGTCATTTTTGACCAAAATTGA
>JAQIWJ010000335.1:0-23651 GCA_034695185.1 Discolaimus major
CTGGTACCAGAAACTCACTTTCGGGTCGAAATCGACCCGAAGGTCAACGCTGGAGAATAGGCGTTTTTCTCCTGCACTTGTGCTCCGTACCCGAAACCTCGCGTGGTGAAACAGGCCCCTGGCCCGGAATGATCAGCGCTATTCAATGGCACGAGCAACAATTGCTGTTGGTTTGCGAAATGTCGCACAAGATATTGCGTACGGACACGGTTTTGGATTTCATTATCGAGAAATTCGATCAGGATCCGGAACGTGGAAAAGAGAACGTCATGCAAAAATTGATCGGATGCAGCGTCCTGACTCCGTAAGCTTCCATTTATTCATAATCATTGCTAGCAGTGATACCTGTCCATATTTCAGCCACAACAACAAGACGTATCGCGTGGGAAAAGTCACCGAGGTTAGAATTCGATCTGAAAGACGGTCGCAAGATGACGTTTATCGATTATTATCTGATCAATTATCAAAGGCAAATCACCGATCATGATCAGCCATTATTGGTAAGACTTGTAGCCTTATTTTCGATGACCATTTGCTAACTTCCATATTCGTTTTCAGCTGAGTCGCGGTAAACGAAGGATCAGCGCCAATTCGTCGGAATCGCAACTAATCCATTTGGTACCGGAATTATGCGCCATGACTGGATTGACAGATGCCATGCGCGAAAATCGTCGGGTGATGCAAAATTTGGCTCAACATACTCGCGTTGGTCCACCGGCTCGTATCCAGCACATTCGAAATTATTAGAATTCGATGAATGCGTAAGTATAGTTCACATTTTTGTTAGCTAATAATAAGTGCATTGCATGCGGCTAGTTTCTCTGGCCACTGCTTGCGAAGCTTCTTGAGCTTGATTGACCTCAAACTCTCGTGCGTTTCAGAAATCCGGAAGCGGTTCAATTGTTCGATCGTTGGGGCATCAAGTTGGCCAACGACGTTTTGCGCATCGATGCACGCGAAATGGAAGAAGAACTATTGACATTCGGCGGTGGTCGCGA
This sequence comes from Discolaimus major, assembly GCA_034695185.1. NCBI lineage: Eukaryota > Metazoa > Nematoda > Enoplea > Dorylaimida > Qudsianematidae > Discolaimus > Discolaimus major. The sequence continues at coordinate 999 of JAQIWJ010000335.1, forward strand.
AATCAAATACGATCGTTCGAAATCTGATTGGTCAAGCGAATGCCGCATGCAAACGTAAGTTTTACAGTTGTCCATTTGAAGTTCAAAATTTACATATACGCCCTATTTTTAGGTTGGTCGATGCTCGCCCATTATTGAACTGGGTGTTGGTATTTTCGAAAACGATCAAGTAAGGCTCTTATTCTTGCATCTTGGCATGAGTTGACGGATTTCTTTCTAGGCCGGCTGCGGAAGAATTCTACAGACAGATCCGTGCGTTGGGACCAAGATCGGGCATGCGCGTGACCGAACCCATTGTGTAAGTAATTTTATTCACATTCCGCCGTCTTGCATTCACGAATTTCTCCTTTCAGCGTGGAAGTCGATGACGAGACGGTGCGTTCGTATTTGGATGGTATCAAGAAGGCGGAGAGCCGAATGAAAGTGGAAATTCAAATCGTAGTGGCTATGGTACCCAACGAGAACAAGACGCGCTACGATGCGATCAAGAAGCATTGCTGTTTGGTGAGCAGCGGTAAGTGGTTGAATTTTATCAGCATTGATTGCTTTGATTGAATCGGATCTTCGTTTTTCAGTTCCGAGCCAAGTGATCAAGGCACGTTCATTGGAGAAAAACACGTTGTCGGTGTGCTCGAAAATCTTGCTCCAAATCAATTGCAAATTGGGCGGAAGCTTGTGGCATTCATACATTCCAGTAAGTTTTGCTTTGGATTCCACAAAGTTCACATATCGAGGGATCGTATTTTATTTCAGATGAAGGATTGCATGATCGTTGGGTACGATATGTACAACGACTCGTCGAGCTGCAATAAGAAAGTCGGTGCTGCCGTGTTCAGCTACAATCAGCAATTCAGCAAATGGTACTCGCAATGCCAATTCCACGGTCAGCAATCCGAATTGGTCAAAAATCTGACGGATTTCTTCACCAGTAAGTGCGTTCATTTTTACTCAATGCTGTCTTTTGACATAAATCTTTGTCGCAGACGGTTTGAAGAAATATAAATCGGTCAATGGTAAACTGCCGGAACGTATTATCTTATTCCGCGATGGCGTTGGCGACGGTCATATTCCGGTGGTATTCAACGACGAGTTGCCGCAAATCACTCAAGCGTTTTGTCGCGTTGGCGGTGAAGATGACAAGAAAGGGTCATGTTTTTATGAGAAGATTGTTGTAATGCAAAATGCCCCTATTTTCAGGCCGCGTTTCGCATTCGTGATCGTGACGAAGCGTGTTCATACGCGTTATTTCAAAGTCGACGTCAAAGGATTGGTCAATCCGATTCCTGGAACGGTGGTCGACGACGTTATTACGCGTCCAGAACAGTAAGCCGAGATTGTATTTGCTGAATTTCTTGTTTTCTAAAATCCCTCATTTCTTTCTGTTACGATTTCTATTTGGTGCCGCAATGCGTTCGTCAAGGAACCGTCACGCCGGTGTCGTACAACGTCATCTACGATACCAGTGGTCTAACGCCGGAGAACATGCAAAAATTGGCCTACAGGCTGTGCCATATGTATTACAATTGGCAAGGTAAGCTTGATTTAGTTTCATTCTTGATCTCTGGTGAACTGAATCATCACTTGTTTCAGGTACGATCCGCGTTCCGGCTCCGTGTCAATTGGCCTACAAATTGGCTTTTTTGGTCGGACAAACGTTGCACGAGCCGGTCAAGGAACAATTGGCGGACAAATTGTTCTTTTTGTGAAGCGGTGGAAAAGGAAAGAAAAGAGAAAGGAGACATTTTCGTTGATTAGATGAAAGAAGATAAAACTAATTTTTGAATTTGAGAACGATTATCGTGTATTACGTTGATTTTCTGTTAGGATTTTCTGAAGTGGAATTCGTTAGATTGGACTGTGGAGTCCAAATTGAATTTTGATCATTGATATTGCGTTTCAATTGATTTGTATGATCAGGGTCACTCGGCCCAATCGATCAGTATGGTATATTTCTGATCGATCAAGAGACGTTTTCGATGAAATACAAATACTAGCACCAATAACTAATGCAAAACGCGAAAAACAATGCTGGGAATAGCATTCGTGAACATCGATTGGACGACCATCGATCGATTCTGACCTCACCGTGGGATTCTCCGTCGTCGATTCTATAGGAAAATATGTAGATATGTCGTCTACATCAAAAGTTTTGATCGAAAAATCGCTACCGCGCAATCGATGATCGAGCGGCTACAGTATGCCTTCAGACAAAAATCGAGAAAATCAACGGATCCATGAAGCAAAGACATGTTTTCTATGATAATACAGCATGCTTATTCCATCGGCGTTGTTTATTTCCGTCTATTACGTATAATCGTGAAGTTGATCAAAAATATCGATTTCTAAACTATTGATGCCCAAGTGATCAGACCGTGATCAATAGATACAGCATGATCGATTGTATAGGAAAACAACCCCTACACGGCTCCCGTAGCAATACTTTTACAGAAATTTCTTGATCGAAAGAATATGTACTGAGGGATAGGCAAATTTAATTTTTCCCGAATACGTGTAATCAATGACTGAAACGCACATTTTTTGGGATACGTCGACACGCTGATTCTTGAACATCTGACATTGATAAATTTTTGATGCCTTTGAGATTGATAAATTTTTGATGCCTTTGAGTATGCCATGGGTAAAGAAATCAATCAGTCATTCAGCAGGACAAACGAGTCACCCAAATCCGAATGAATGCCTCTTGCTGAATCTTGACTATCCATAAGAATTGCACGTATTCACAGCATGCTAGCAATTCTTGTGCAGATGTTTGCAAATCAATTGACTTGCCTCGAAAAGGCAGCTGAAGAATTTCGAATCGCGTGCATATTGAGCGTGACTGGCTTTTTGAAAAGGTCATGTTATTCTCCATTTAACCATCGGTAGCTCTATTGGCAGTTACTCATTTCGAATTGATATCCAAATAGCCTCGGATAATAATCCGCATTTCTGTCACCTGCCATTGCTAGCAGTGGTTCAAGACCGATTTTTGGCACAGCAGTGGATGGTATATCCAAAAAATGCGATTGCAAATCCACAACGCAACCTATGAAGAGAGATTATCCAGTACAATTAGCCTGTGCATTTTGTACAGTACGTCTTTATTCTTCTGCGGATTAGTGCTTGTGGTTACGTGGCATGGGAGATTATATCAAACTCGAGTTAATCTTCTATTAGCCAATGTGGCATTAGCCGATTTCCTATTGAATCTAAGTAATATAATTATGCAACCGCCGAATATAATGTCGGATGAGAAATGGTTCGTTTGCGATTGGACCGGTTGGATTACGTATGCTACTGGTTTAGAAGCCAGTTGGTTCGTTCCTGTGGTGGTTATGAATCGATACGTTTCCATATTTCATTCGCAAATATTCAAGAAGATTTATACGACCAGGAATATTATATATATGATCATAATCGGCTGGATGGTAGCCATGGTTTTTACAATGCCATTCCATGTCGGCGGTCGGACCGGATTCGAATGGCAATTCCAAAATTGCGGTATCAATTCGGAAGATAGCCAGATTTGGTTGATTCTAGTCTACGTTCTAGTCGTAGCACCCACGTTCATCGGGAACGGCATCACGGCGTACTGTAATTTTCGCATTTTCTTAAAATTGAGGCAACACGCGAAAAGCAATACGAGTACGTTGAAAAATAACGTCATGTCGCAAAATAAGCAACTCATGTACGTCACTCTTTTGCATACGTTATTCGCCGTATGCTTACAATCGCCGTATATTCTCGGAAAACTATTTCCGATCATCGTACAAGGCAATGTATTGAGACAAATTTTCCCCTGTTTATATATCTTCAACGGAACCATTAATCCGTTGACCACTCTCTACGTGGTCAAACCGTACAGGAAAGCCGCTTTGAATCTTCTCTTGCGTCCGAAACAAGCCGTCCATCCAACCACCGTACCTTCCGTTATGGAACAAACGAAAACTACATTGGGCGATAATAAATATGATCGATCAAATAATCGACAGAGTTTGGCATTCGGTAGGAGAGCAAGCCTGGACGAGGCACCCGGAGCACCGGTTGAATGAATATTGAGCAGAAATTTATGAAGATTAATTTGGACTTTTGCATTCATGCCACAAATTGCGCATTTTTTGGACGGTGATGAAGAGCCAGATTAGCAGCAGTTCATTATACAGGGTTTTTCTAAAGTAACTCCGCTACTTTGAAATGGTATAACTTTTGATGTAAGCATGCTGGGGACCTGAAATTCAAAACGTAGTATCCTTATGACAACGAAATTGGTACGACATCAAAATTGCGCAATTTCGGAAATGTCGATTTTGCGCTATTAGCAGACATTTTTGGCCCATTTGTCATGGGTTTTAGATGCACACCTGCTGCAGAATTGTCTGCCTGAGAGAAAGTCTAAATCAGAACCGGTTTTAGAGTAGGCAGACTGGAGCAAAATCCAGTTTCAGCCTCTTATTTCCTATGACAAACTGGCCAAAAATGTCTGCATCCCGCGCAAAGTGACATTTTAGCAATTGCGCAATTTTTGCACTAAACAAATTTCCTTGTCATAAGGATACCACAATTTGAATTTCAGGCTCCTAGCATGCTTAGATCAAAAGTTATTGCAATTCAAAGTACCGGAGTTTCTTTAGAAAATCCCTGTACTTTTCCGCGTGATCAATGGCCAAATGCAGGTCACGATTTTAAACCATCTCATGAGCTTTATAATATTCACAAGGGCTGTTTTCATAAAAGTCAAGTACATGTACAAGCTGAAATTTCCGATGATAAAATACTGCGAATTGCATTTGAACACCAAAGCTACAGTATTCCCATTTCACCAATTCATAAAATCCATAGCGAATGTGGTTTTTGCCATTTTTAGCTCTGTAAAATGCACTGGCACTTTCCACCAACGCCAATTTCTGCTGTAACAATGTCATATTTGTGATCATTTTTTAATGATCAGCAGAAAACGGATTTTAATATTCTGTTCTGGCATATAATGAGCATGCCTGATTGTATCCAAGAAGAACTTTTACATTTCCAATAGACTGAATCCTAAAGATGAAGGCGTACTGTAACCGCTCATGCCAACTTTTTCTGATTGACCAATTTTGGCTTCGTAAAGCCGTCATGTTTTCAAACATCCAGAATCGAGAAATGTATTGAGAACATTTTCTTTTGCCAATGCATCTGCAGGCTGAGGCGCATAGTTAGCTCCGCCTACAACGCGTGCAATGATTGGCCTGACGCAGGAAGCACATTTGCAAAGTCCAGACTTGTCCAGTTTTTAAAGCACTGGGAAATTTATGCATGAAAACAGCCGCCAGCCGTAAGGTGCGGCTGGAATCGTGTTCCTTCAATATGATCATATTATCTGATCAATTATATAGGTGGGCCTTCATTAGCTATTTAGCATAAGAAAATGGCTCAAAATTTTAGAATTACACAATGATCCTTAATTTTTAGCTATGATGAATAAAAAAGTGTGCAAACGACGTCCTTCCAAGGATCATCACGGACATCAGGATGATCATCACAGGCGAAAGGAAAAGGCACCGGCTCCGACTGCAGTGGAAGATGGCGATCATGGAAGTTCCATAAGCGATCATCAACAACGTTCGTCCAGTGATCAGTATTCGAATGTATCCATGCAATCGAAGTCGGATTCTTCCAAGGATCAGCCGATGCAAAAGGAAGGAAAAGAACAGCCGAAAGAAAAGACAATTGTTCGTTGGACATTGGTCGGATTCTGTTTCCTCGTATTCGCCTTCAGTTTGACCTTATTGATCCTCTCGTCCATGGGTTATGTGGATATGCGAACGGCGTTCGATGAATTGCAAACCATGAAAAAAATGGATAATGATCAATCGGATGTTCCGCAATTTCGTCCAGAAGGCGTAAGTGATTCAATACTATTATCGATCTTTTTGATCAGTATGATCGATTTTAGGCTCTGATCATATTCTACGTGGGTATCGTGTTGGGTATTGTCTTCATGTTGATCAGTTTGATGGGATGCGTTGGTGGATTCGAATATGATCGGTGCTATTTGATCACCTACTCAGTGGTGATGGCCGTATTTCTGATCGGAAGTTTCGCTGGTATCGCAATCGCTTGGAGCGTTCATTACGACGATTTGAACAATTTGGTCAAGAACATTCTAAAGGTCAGTGTTTTTTGAATTTCTACAGTATGCCCTAAGCATACATACTGTACAACATCATGATCTCTGAAATAAACTCCATCACTCAATTTTCCATTTTCAGGAATTCATTCAACATTTGTACGGTCGACCTCAAGTGCTGGTCGGCGTATTCGGATTGGGTATTGACAAAATTCAAAAGGCTCATCGATGCTGCGGCGTATTGGACACGGTCACGGAGAATGCGACCATGAACGCGTACGGTGCCACGTCGACGCAGTACACCGCCTTGTTTTGGTTGGAATCAACTCAATGGGGTCAAATTCAAATGGAAAATATCAATTACACCCAAGGTTCGATGCTCTTGTGGACGCCGACCAGCTGCTGTCGTCAGGAAAGCCCCAAATGCGCTCAGGGACGATTCGAAGATCAGTAAGTGAACTCTGATCATTGCGATCATTGCTGAAATCTAATGGACCACACTCTTTTCAGATACGAATGGACTCAAGAGAAAGAAATGGAATGGAAATCGAAAATTTACTCGGAAGGATGCGGTCAGTATTTGCTACAATTCGATCGTATGGAAAGCAATGATCGAGCAAACGTCATCGCCGGAATCGTCGTGTCCACGTTGGTGTTCGTCGCCTCGATCGTATTGGCCGTTCTGATGGTCGTTTTCGAGAATTAGACGAGGTACGATGATTTTTGATACCCGAAGATTCCAGTGATTTGTGATGCACAGGATACTCATCATTGATGACGCGTTTCGATTTACGTGATGCCTCGTTTACTTACATGCGATTTCTCGAGAAAAAAATGGGCAGTTTGAAATGAAATCATTGTCCTCGAATAACCTCAAATGTGTATATCCTAATATGTATAAGAAAAGAGTGAAAATTGCATTAACTGAATCAAGAAACATGATAAGTCCTAATCCACTTTCTCTTTCACGCGTTTATCACCAGTTCCCTCGCCTTTCTCGACATCTTTGACGCCTTCGTGAGTCGTCATACCATTGACCGGTTTCGTATTTTGATCCTTTGGCTTCGTATCGGTGCTTTGATGATCATCGCCACGATCAGAGAAGTTTCCGACCGTCTCATTCATATCAGCGGTGCAATCGATGACCACCACGTCGGAACCACGGGCGCGTTCCAAACGATAGAGAATTTGATTGGTATATGCGTCGGAATTCTTCCATTGCCTGCTCCTCCATGTGTCCAGGGCGTCCGAATAATAACGAATGGCCCTTCCTTTGTATACGACGTACGTCGGCCATAACATCGCGGCCAATTCGAACAGTTCTCCCAAATACACCGCCACATAAACGAAGTGATAGTCGTAGTCCGGCAGAAAATGCTGATATGCGTTGTACACCGCTTCGCCGACTTGCAAGGCCAATTGAATATCGTGACTTCCTTGGCATTCCATACCCGTATTCGAGGACGTTGGTTCGGACGGTATCTCGAAGCGATACGATATCGTTGGCGCTATTTCATTGGCGAATAATGGGTGATCGGTGAAGTGACTCAGGGCCAATGCTCGGTAGGCGGCGAATAAGATTTCGTTGATTTGAGCGTAACGTAAATTGTATATTGGATGCCAATATTTTGATGCCAATACACGAAACGGTTCTCCAACGCGAACGACTTCAAGTGGCGATTTTGAACCAATGCATATTTCCATCGCCGAGTTCCACTGTAAGAGAAGACAGGCATCAGATTTTAAAATGATGCTGCAAAAAGAAAGCATGATACTTACTTCTTTCTCCAATCTTCCACAATCGGCCATGACGGTGCTATTGTTTTCAAACTCATGGAGAGCTCGCGTTTCATTTTGGTCCACTCGGCAAGAGCAGATGGATAATAATCGACCGGGATGTCTACCATCCAAGACGTATGGTTTTTGACAGTTCGGGCATTCGCGAGATGAAGCATCCCATGAATAAACTCCTTCCAAATCGTCGATGCATCGTGGGCAATGGCACTCGAAGAAATAGCCGGCTTTCAAGCTGCTCCGACGTTGCTGAAGCCAAGGTACCGCCGTCCACGGGTATCCTTGGAAGCCGTAGCATAAAGTCAATTGGTTGAATATCTCCTCCGTGTCCGGTACGCAATTCTCCCCGCTTCCATTCATGACGAATTTCAAAGCGATCTTGGCACCGTCGAAATCGGCCGTAATCTTGGCATCCCGCTCACATGTATGGTTGAAGCGTGAAGCGTTCAAATAAACGGCAGTTCCAAGTGGCAGAAATACGCCGTTCTCATTCGGTGCACTCGAGATGCAGAAGGAGTTGATCATAATACGACCCAATATCATTCGAAGTTCCGAATCGCCGACGTCGCCCACGCCGCGTTGTCCGTGAAAGAATTCTCGAAATTTCTCCACGATACCGTTGAGGAAATCTTTGTCAAAGTCTTCCACGTGAGACATCAAATCCAGGAATGTGCGGTTCTGAAAAGAAATGCGCAATATGAGAGCATGTAAAATGAAGCAGAAATTACAAAAATGCCTTTACCTTCAGAAAAGTTGGAAAATTCTCGGCTAAACTAGCTTCGCCGCTGTCCTTTCGTAAGCGCAGCAATATTCGGCCAGCAACACGAATAATTTCGTCGTCGTCCATTTTCGGCTTCTTGAGAGATTCAATCTTATGTTTCTTCTGCGAACATTGTCCGATTTGTTGACGAGCGAACGCGTTGCATTCGGCTTTGTGATACGGCCAATCTTGAGTTTGGCATTCTTTGGTACAATAATGAGCGACTTTGCATTTTCCGCATCCGCGTTTGGCAAAAGCAAAGCAATTGGAACAATAAGATCGTAAATAATTCGGTGCCAAGGCAGCAACGTACGGGGATTCGATAAAGAGATCGCAAAACGTGGTAGCCATCGTAGAATTTCAGGATTTCATAGATCTCAACTTATAAGACGTAGTAGACGCTGTGAAATTCGGGAAAAGAAAATTATGTGGAATTGGAAAGTTTTGCAGACTTTGGCGCATTTTAGCAGACGACCTCCAGAAATTCGTATAGGAAACCACCAAACCTGCAAAATGTGTGCGCACATGGCCTGGAATAACCACTTTGGCGCGTTTGGCGGAAGAAATATTTCGGAATTTTATTAATTTTCATATTTACAAATCGCCTAGAAAATGTATTTCAATTAATTTGCTGGTTTTGGAAAGTGATGAACTCTGATTTATCACGGCATCCAGTTCCGTATTCCATCACGCCGGCCTCATCTAATATCGAATCAGCTGGTGGTCCAATTATTTCCTTGTCAGGCGCATCGTGTTTGAGTGATGGTAAGAATATTCCGATTTCATGGCTTTGGACTAGATAATTAAAAAATTCGCGTTTTTCAGTATTATCGGAATTGCCAGTACCAACGCCATTCCCGGAAATCGTATTAGGACCAACGCAAACGTTGTATTTCCATCAAAGAGTGGCGGATGAAGCTCAAAAACACGGTCAATCGTCAGATCCTAATTTGGTGTCCGTGGTATCAACGTTATTAGCCAATACAAACGTCGATCATATGTAAGTATCGTCATGCTAATTTTTCATGAAATAGGCATTAGAATAATAGTATTTATTTTTAGTGAAATCAGAGACAGCTACAAACAGTCCAAAGCGGTGGATTCTATTTCTGTGGCCGAAGAAGCTATTGCGGATAACCGAGCCCCTGGATTATTGAAAACCGTATTACAAATGTATCCAAGCGTATTCGATCGACGTTCTGGTTCCACGAATGCGAAAAGAATTCAACGCCGTGGCGAATCTGGTTCAACATCTGCGGTTATCAAAAGCGAAACGTCAATGCCGAGTTCAGTCAACAGCAGTACTGGTATTGGAACGCCGACTTTATCTTCTGGAAACGCGGATAACGAAATCGATGATCCGAAAGATGAAATTCCCGAGCATGTGAAGCATTTATTTCGTCAAACGCCAATCGTCCAAATTCAACCGGTAAGCGTTATCATATTCTTGTTTTACTGATGCTATTTTGGCTCAGGTAATTTCCCAGTTGAATAATATCCTTTCTTTAGATCGACGTTATGCGTGCACAAGCAGGCGCTTCCGGCGGCAGTTACCGTGTTGGCAGCACCACGTCAGAATCAATGAAGAAACGGATCGTGTCAATTGGAAAACAACCAAAAGCGTCAGGCCAGTCATCGTCGTCTTCCTCGGCAGCCAATAAAAAGAAACGTACAATGGTCTCGGAATTATTCGATTCGCTGACGCCGGCTGCTGAATATTTCGCTGAAGGGAGCCGTCGACGTCGTGCAGTGGCGAAGAATTACAACGTGAGATTTTTTACCATCTTGGAGCCTGTTTACTAATGGAGCTTTTTTAGCTGTTAAATCCGGACGATGCGATATCGGAATTGCAAGGGGATCAAGATTCAGCCAGCTGCGATAGCCCTGCGTACTTCCAAAGTGATCAACATGGCTATATCGATACTGCGGAGAAGCCACCGTCGACAAAGCGAATTCGAAAGGACGAAGATGGTTCTTACGAGCCAGAGCAAGATGTGGAAAGGCCGTTGACGCCTACAGAAGGTAATAGTTTTGTTTGAGATGTTGGGCATCCTGTGACATTACTTTCTCATTTCAGTGGTGAAAGAACGTGAACTACAATGGCAAGAAATTATGAAGAAGCGTCGTGAAAAAAGGCGTCGACGATCGGAACGGGCTGGCGGATTTTTCCAAATGATCGATCCCAACGAGTTGGTGGAGAATGAATCTTTTCGCAAGTTCTGCGGCGCCATCGAGACAGTATTCGACAACGCGGAGGATGTGGATATCTCAGCAGAAACAGGTATGGAATTCTTGAATTCTTTGGCTTACAATCCAATCTGGATTTCTTTTCAGTGGACGACGAGGATGAAATCCCTGCGGAAAGTCTGATCCCGAAACACGTCATGGTGGAATTATGCTCGGAAGCCAACAAATTGAAGATCCTTGGTGCCATGAATCGGGTACCAGTGGATAAATTAACCAAATTGATCACCGTTCTGGAGAAGAATGTCAAAGATGGAGCCAAAATTCTTCCTCTTCTGGATGATGTAAGTATTGCTTTGTGCTCTCCTATTCGCGATTGAGCAGTCTGCGTTGTCTTTCAGAAACCGGAGGTGGATGAAAGCATCGCGTGGAGAGAAGCACGGAATGAACGCGTTTTACGAGCTGCCGACGCTGCGTTGATCGCATTAACCATAATGACGAGTCCATCAATGGCGAAACCTGTATTCATCGAAGACGTTATCGAAAGATCAGTGGCGTTCGTCAAATTCCAATTACAAAACGTCATATTCACCGCATTTGATCCGCTTTATCGAGCGAAGGAGAAAACCGCAAATGGTAAGCTTAAATATTCATTGGCGATGCACTTTTGCTGAATACTGCATTTTTTTGCAGAAGGCGATGGTAATACGGACGCCAGTGGCAGTGGCAAGCAGACCAAACGATCTCGTGGTTCATCAGCAGCATCAAAGAACAAGACGTTAATGAATCTGTATGGCAAAATCTCGGAATTGATTGGATGTTTCGCCGACTTGGTAGAAGCTCAACCGTTGACTGATACCACAGTGCTGCAGGTAACACCTTAATTTTATGAATAGCTGAGATTCACGAACTTTTTTATAGTTATCCGGCCTGGGCGTCACCCCGTTCTTCGTGGAGAATATTGGCGAATTGCAATTACACGCGCTGCGGCTGGTTGCCAATATTTTCGCACGCTATCCAAAGCATCGGAAATTGATTTTGGAAGAAATCTTGGCGTCATTGGCACGATTGCCGAGTACAAAACGAGGGATGAGGAGTTACAGGTAATTGGTCTGGCGTCTTTTGCCTTGCTATGATGATGAAAACTCGTTTTTTCAGATTGAACGCTGAAGAATACGTCCAAATGGTCACCGCGTTAGTGATGCAATTGGTTCAGTCGGTCGTACGCGTTCCATCAGCTTCGAAATCCACGTCAGCAAGCGGAGATTACGACGGCGAAGATCAAGATCAAGCGAATGCAGTACAAGATGCCGACGTTATGATTCACACTTCCTACGAGGATGCCAGACGGACGGCTCATACATTCCTGACCGCTTATCTAAAGAAGTGAGTGCAGTGAATGCGAATGATCTACTTGGATCTAAAATGAGCATTTCCTTTCAGGTGCACGACGAAATCTGAGGAGGATTATCGTCCGTTATTCGAAGCTTTCATCGAGGATCTGCTTACTGCCGTTCATAAACCGGATTGGCCAGCCGCCGAATTATTATTAAGCCTTCTCGGAACGCTGTTGGTCCATCACTTCAGCGATAAGAAAATCGAAATGTCGTTACGGGTGGCGTCATTGGATTATCTGGGCGTTGTTGCATCGCGATTGAGGAAGGACGCGGTGGCATCTCAATTAGACGAAGCTCAGCTGCAACAAATTCTGCGTATATTGACCGAAAGCGGAAGAGAAGAAGCTGAAGAAGTCGTGACGGCCGGCGGTGGTCAATTGGAACATAAACGAATTCGAATCAAATTCGGTGGAAGTCGACCGCATCAAGAAATTGCCGATGATAAAATCCAAATATTGCAACGTGGGCTCATGGATTATTTGACGGAACAGAAAGAGAACGACTCTACCGTAGAGGTAAGAAGTTTTTCTTTGAGAATGCTTGTACTGACCAGCCTTTTTCTTTCAGTTTGCGAAGAATTTCTACATTGCGCAATGGTACAGAGATTGTGCTCCTGAAACGGCTAAGCCGACCAAAAGCGGCGATGAAAATCAACCGTATCACGGCGGTCGAGGAACTGGCGGTGAACCGAAGAACGCAAAGAAGCAACAACCAGTTATCGAGCACCAGCACTTGGACGATGTGGCGCAGAACAAAGAATTCTTGCTTTCACTCAACGACCGGGACGCCAATGCGGATTATGGATCTAGACTGAGGTAGGCTTGGTTAGAATTTTGATTCCTTGAAATTGCTTGTCTTACAAGGAAGCTTCATTTTTAGACGAAATGGTTGTTTGCTATCCGAACAAGAAGCGGCATTCGTGGTACGCTATTTGGCATCAAAGCGGCCATTATCGCAAAGTTTCGATATTTATTTGGGAGCGGTAAGTCTTTTTTATCATATCAGTGAAGCCATTTCTGCGACATTCCCTTCTTTCAGATCATTCGCGTCTTGAGCGAGCCAACGCCAGCAGTTCGAACGAGGGCATTGAAATGTTTATCGTCTGTCGTGGAAGCGGATCCGTCTGTGCTCGGCCGAACGGATATTCAACATGCTGTTCACGCGAGGTTGCTGGACCAGAATACAAGCGTCCGAGAAGCGGCTGTCGACTTAATTGGGAAATTCATCTGCGCTCAGCCTGATTTTATTGAGAAGTATTACAAGATGATCATCGATCGCATATTGGTAAGTGATGTGGACTCATTCCTGAGGAGCACGGATCAATATATGCCGCTTTTTAGGATACTGGCGTCAGCGTACGGAAGCGTGTGATCAAAATATTGAAGGACATTTGTGAACGGCAACCTGATTTCGACAAAATACCAGAAGTCTGCGTCAAAATATTGCGGAGGGTCAACGACGAGGAATCGGTCAAGAAGCTGGTCGTCGAAACGTTCCATGGCCTTTGGTTTCTGCCTGTCAGAGAACGGGATACGGTAACGCTTTTGAAAAAGGTGAGTGTATTGGGAGAATTTGCATGATCAATGAACGCACGGTCCATGAGACCACAAGCAGCAAATATCTCATCACAGTAAATGACGCTGTTTACGTTGCAGGTGATGACAATAATCGACGTAATCGGCGAATACGGCCAAGAAGTCGGTTGCCAATACGACGCATTCGAATCTCTCCTGTCGGCGTTATTGAAGAAGGATGCTGCTTGCGAGAAGGGTGCAGTAATCGCGGCTGGGCAAATTGTCGATTGCCTTGTGGAGAATCTTTCGACGTTGGAAGAGAAGCTCGGGGGTAAGTGGAAATACACGGTTGCATTTGCAGCTACATCTGCAGTATGAACTGCAGTGTCCTATTTTTCAGACGGCGGATATCGTGCTGGTGGACACAACCGCTTATTATCCTGCTTGACGACGCTGTATTTGTTCAGTAAAGTTCGTCCTCCGCTATTGGTTCAACATGCCGAAACAATGCAGCCGTATCTGCTGATGAATTGCACGACCAGGAACGAGCAAGCCGTTTTGGTGCACGTGGTCAAAATATTGGAAATGGTCGTCCCATTAATGGAACATCCCAATCCGGACTTCCTCAGCGAATTGGAGGTAAAAAATATTCTTTTTGCACATATGGCAGCATTGTTGAAGGACATCCTGTTTTCCAGGGGAGTTTGGTTCGCTTGGCTTCCAAACATGGTCCACAAATCATCCAAGCGTGTATTTCGTGCTTGTCAGCAGTGGTAAACGGATTGACGAAAAATTATCGCCTCGTTCAAGCTCAGTTCTTCAAGTTATTCAGTAAGCGAAGCTGTTTCACAGCATATACTGTTTCTCTCAACGCTGTACTTCGGTTCTAGATATTTTATTGAAAATCAAAAGCGACGTCGAAGTTAAGTCGAATGCGTCTGTTCCTAAAGAAATGAAAGCCACCTTATTACGGACGCTGTTCACGCTGGGCCTGTTCTGTCGCTATTTCGATTTCGACGAAGCGTATCCGGAAGATAAGAAGCCAGAGGTAATAGTTTTGGTTTGCTTTCCAGTCATCTGTTTATTCATGGTCCTATTATTTTGCAGATCGCATGGAAAGAGCAAATATTTCGGGCGTTTCTGTATTTCACGGGTAACAAGGAGGAAGAAGTCAAATTGAAAGCATTATGCGCTCTCGGTATGTATGAGGAAATTAATTATCGTCCCTTGCTTGATAATGCCTTGCCTTTCAGGAGCGTTGTGCATCAAGCATCCGGATTTCATGATGCGAAATGAATTGAAGCAATTGTATTGCCACTCGTTACTGCAATCGGAGCATCATGATCATACGTCGTCTTCCAACAGCACGGAACAACTGAATTCGGATGAACGTTTGAAAACCACGATCTTGAAGAATATCGAATTATTTCTGAAGGAGGAAGAAGCGAAGCTGATGAAGTGCAATGAGCAATGTAAGTTTTGTTCGAATATTCATGAAAGCAGCTAACTGATAGTTTTTTATTACAGGGGATAATTCGAAGCAAACCGAGGATCTCAAGGAATTAGGCGAATCCGCGTCTGGCTTGGGCAGTACCGTTATTCAGCATTATTTGCGTGAAGTAGAGGAATGTTATTTCCATTCACGAGCAGCGGTTCGAACAGCAGCTTGCGAAGTGGTCATCCTAACTCTTCAACAAGGCCTTGTTCATCCTGTACAGGTAAGCAATTTTTTGCGAATTTGCAATGTATAATAGTTAGCTACCGCGCATAGTGATCATCTGAATTCTCATTGGATTCGGTCGTGATCGTCGTTGCCTCGCCAGTCGATGGTGCCTGCGAATTTTCTTCTGCGAATTCGAGATTCGGTAGTCGGTTGATACCTAGATCCAGTAGGATTCCGCAGTGGATGAAATTGGCGAAGTGTAGGAATAGGCTGATCAGTTCTACGGCGGTTAGCACCGTCCATCCGATGCCTATGTTGGCCACGTTGCGATAGTCCACTTGCATTAGGACATCCGTTATGCGGATGCAGCACATGCCCAATTGGGCGATGTTCTTCATGGGATATTTGTGTAGATTGCTTGAGAATATTAGTTG
Organism: Discolaimus major; assembly: GCA_034695185.1. Taxonomy (NCBI): domain Eukaryota; kingdom Metazoa; phylum Nematoda; class Enoplea; order Dorylaimida; family Qudsianematidae; genus Discolaimus; species Discolaimus major. The sequence goes on from JAQIWJ010000335.1 coordinate 16,854, forward strand.
AACAGTTGGGAATAGCATCAGGACGATGCTGAAGGTGATTCTTTGAATCGTGCCGTGTATCGGGAATAGGGGATGATCGTGGTTGAGAGGTTCTTCCGCGAAGACGCATACGAGAAATGCGGATGTTCCTAGTATTAGCTGCACGGTTAGATTGATACGGATAAGGATCGTATGTCTTTTCTTGACGCGTTGCTCATCGGTAGTCATTTGATCCGCTTCGGGCAGGGCGTAGAAGCTGAGCATGCGTCCGAATAGCATGCTTCCGTATAAGGATAAGGCGGTGACTGTTACGGCCAATGAGGCTTCCATGAAGTGGGCGATTGCCCCGATTCGTTCCACTTTGGCCGTGCATTTTAGCCGGCTGTAGAAGAATAGGTCGCATAGATGAGCTCCGAAGTATAATTTGTTCGTCAAGTAGATATAGGTGAGAATTTGGAACATTGTCGAATGACAGATGAGTAGGAGTAGGATAAGAATACACGGGATGAAATACGGGGCGACGTTTTGGTTGCATACAATCACTATGCATAAGACACCGGCTGGGATTAGGAAAAACGGTAGTTTTTGTTCTGTCGGATAGAATAAGCGATAGAAAGTAGCAGCTTGGATGTTGACTACGTCCGTGATGAAAAACGCGGATCCCGCGAATATTAGGAGAACGCCAGTCCATAGAATAGTTTTTCGAACTTCCGGACTTAGTGTCAGCGTCTGCAATGACCATGGCAGACCTTGAGTGGATAGGAAACGGCACGTCTGGATGATAGCTGCCGTTATTAGTACTAAATGGATGGCTGCTAGGCTAAGATTCGCCGTCAAAATGCCGTCCGGTTTAGGAATTTCGATCATAACTTCGGTTAACTGGATGGAGAGTATCCATCGGTAGTCTATCCACAAGTATTGAATTGCTGGATAGGCGGATAGTGCAGTTATTGGAAGGGTGCAATAGGCTAACGTGCGGGCACCTTTCCAGGCTGTCCAACAGTTGAGAACGCCGGTGAGAATGTAAATACAATTCCAAACCGGTTCATCCATCGTGTAGTTGAGGAACATGAATCGGGCTGTTTCGCCCAGATCGACTAGCCAGCAAAGTTCAACTATCCATAGTATTTGCTTGCCGATGCCGATGTAGCACAGAAGAATACCGATGAATAGTAGTAATTTCGATTTGCAATCGTGTAAATTGGAAAAGTATCTTTTGGAAATCGATTGTATCTCGATTAGGCTGAGCAAACTGAGGATGAAAGCTGCAATGCAGCAAATAATATCGATGATGCTGTACGCGATCATAGCTTTGATTTCCTTTCCTTTGGTCTCTTTTGACCAGAATCGTTCCGAGTTGGTATCGATTTTATTGACTGTGTGTAGATTGACGCAATCGAATATGATGGCTCCAGCGGCCGTGAATACAGCCACGAAGTTCGTGCATATGGCTGTAAATAGGAAGAAGTTTATGTGTAAACGATCCACTAGGATTGTCGTTCCTCCGCTAATGATGAAGATACTGGTAATCCAGTGCGTATTCACATATTGCGTGATGTAGTGGGATTTGACTGCTTCTAATGCAGTCGCAATTCCCGCGTTGTGAAGGGATGCTACGCCAACTAGAACAGTTAGGCAACCGTAAATGAGGAGTTTCTTCGCGTGTAATTTGCTAATGGAATTCGGAACTCCGAATAGGAAATGTTTGATTTCGACCATGGTTGTTGACTGTTGAGCCTGGACTTTCTCAGTTCTTCTTTGGATGTTGATGTACAGCGGGTGTATTAGCAGTAATCGCGAGAATGGTGCATGACGTGAACATCATGGGGACGACGGAAATCGTTGGACGAAGGTGGAGTTTCAACGACTGCGTGGGGTTTCGCAGTCCGGTTTTTCAGTCCTCTGTGTGGCATAGGAGGCCAAGCGAGGTTGAATGCATATATCCGTTATGTACCCTGTCGTCTTCTGTTTTGCTGTACGGTACTTCTCGTTTCGCCGTTGCAGTAATCTAGTTCGAACTGCACGCTCAAGAGGAGGGGGTGGTTGAGGAATTTTAAAAATGACGGCTGTGGCTGCCGCTGCGATGGCCGTCAAAATACAGCCTCGATTGCGTTGGATGAGCACTTTCAGTGGTCGACTGAATGGCGTGGAGAACATTAATCACGCGATTAAGCCTTGCGTGATTGCTGAGAATTCTCGGATGCGCGTGGTGTAATTCATCTGGTCTTATTTGCGTACTCAAAACGCATTTGCCGTTTAGCTTCTTGCTAGCATTTGTCAGCAGTCGAGAAACTGCTGGGCTATTGTTAGTAATGTCCGTGGCATATGCGAAATTAGCATGATGAATTCGTCGGCTTTGCTATCGAGCCCCAGATTTAGAAGCAACGTGTGGCTTAATTTTCGTATATACAGCTGTTCTTGTAGCAGGTGGTGTTGTCATTTACTCGATGCAAAATTAGCTTCTGTATATCCTAGCTAAGCCTGCATTACAGATATCAGCACAATTTGTGCGAATACAAATAAACTATTATGCTCTTCTATTTCAGTGCATACCTCATGTCATTGCTATGCAAACCGATCATGAGGCGATTATACGGTCGAAAGCGGAGAAGGTATTGAAAGAAGTGGAAACGAAATATCCGGGCTTTTCGCAGGTACGTAGTGTTGATGGTTAGCTTTATCTTATGGCCTGCATATACCTCCTTTTTCAGTCGAAAGCTGGCGATGGTTTGAAGCTATCGTTCCGTTTGCAAACCGTATTGTGTCGATCGGCGGATGCAAAAGCACGACAGCAGCAACAGCAACAACAGAATCTCGATTCGCGACCGGGAAAACAGCGTGTTCCTCAAACTCCTGCTCCCGTCACAGAAGGCGGCGTCCGTGGATTGCGTTTCGACCAAAGCGGTTGTCTTCAAGCTTTAAACGCGCAACTGTACAGCCTTATAAGAAGTGGACGAGCCCAACGTCGAGCATTCTTACGAGGATTGCTGCAGATGTTCGACGAGAATTCGGTAAGTACTTTAAATTTTCAATTCTTGCAAGATACCTATCGTCCAGTTTTTCAGAGATCGACGCTGGACGAAATGATCTACGTCGTGGACAATTTGGCGTCATTCCCGTATCAAATCATCGAGGAGCCACTGTTTATTTGCCATTACGTGGACGTTGTGGTTTCTGTCACTGGTGCCAGTATAGTTCAGGCATTCCAAGAGGTAAGAAGCTTGAGTACAATGCTGCTGAATTCTCACGAGTGTTTTATTTCAGGGATTGCTGCCAAAGCAAAAGGCTCCAGCAGTGCAAACAATGGGAGATCAGCAAAATACGATGCCAGGACCAGTCGGAAGCGGTTTTGGTGTGCCGGGAATGGATACTGTTGCAATACCGACCTCAGGGAAACCTGCGGACGCCGATGACGACGACGAAGACGAAATGACACCCGACGAATTGTTCGGTATGTATGATGAATGCTGTCATATTTTCGGATTTGCTGAAAACATCCTCGTTGCAGCTCGGTTGCCTCACAATATCAGCCAGTTGGAAGCGTGCATTTCGAGCGGCCAAGGATGCTTGATGCTATTATCGGCGAAGCAGTATTTGAAAGATTTATATGCAATTACTGATGGGTAAGGAACCCTTCTTTATCCTGAACAGGACGAAATTAATATGCAATTTGTGTTTCAGCAAATTACAAGAATATTCGCCAACCGAGTCGGCAAAGGCTCATGATAAAGCGGTTACTCGTCGGGCAAATACGCCTGCATTTCAACCGAGATATTTCACAGTCGGCACTGGTGTGGGAATGGAACGACGTGTCCAATTATGCCGTCAGTATCTGGAGGTATGTTTTATCTGCAATTGTTATTGTTCATGCGTTCATGAATCTCTTCTGTTTCAGCTGAAGCAATTGATGATGTCGATCGATGTGGCTGCCAACGCGGGTTACGGTAGCGACGAAGAAGCCAACCAAGCACTTCCTCCAAGTACGGATCAGTCGACGGGACAACCGAACGAGGGCGTGATCTCTGCACAACCGAAGAAACGTTCATCAAAAGGCTCTTCACGCATTTAGAATTCAACCATTGGAATGTCATGATAAGTTTTCAATTGTAATTCTTTTTTGATTCTTTTCATTTCTATCTATTGGACTTTAGACATCGTGATCGGTCATATTGCTTTGCCCTACGTGGCATAACTTTTGTTGAATTGCTCTTTGATTATCTTGACGTCATGTTTTTTATTATTCTTATTGCTTTCTAATTGTCGCATTGGTAAAAATTGGAAAATAATTGACTTGTGCTTTTTGGTGAGGCTATATGCCTGACTTGGAAAAAAAATTAATTGATTTGCATCCAAGATAGTATCTGTAATTTGATAGATCACTGATTACCTGTCCTTGATGATGTAGATGTATATGAGGGGCATACTGTAACCGCTCACCTATTGAAAAACATCGCGATTTTTTGGTCAAAAGTATGATGTAAGCGACATATAAAAGTATTTTCCTATAGAATCAACTAAGGAGAATCTCGCGCTGAGGTCAGAATCGAACGATCGCTTCCCTATCAAAAATCGATAATTTTTTCGACTTTCGAAATATGCTTGCTATTGTAAAAATAATGACACCCACGAAGATCAGCATATCAATCTGTCCTAGAAAATAAGCTTTCAGCGCAATTATCGCGTAAATTAACGATTTTTGAATTTTTGAAAATCGCCTATCCTTTACACAGGAACATTGATCATTCATATTTTCATACAAAATGAAGCCAGGCATGGCATGTAAGTATATTTTCCTGGACAATCGAGCATGACGAATCGATTGGCGTCGTCCAAATCGAGCTATCAGCTCTCCATTAGAAATCGATCATTTTGATCAAGTCCCGAAATATTGATCGTACGATGAAATAAATCTGATTTTTAGAACCAGCATGACGAACTGTCCCAGCAAATGTGTATTTCATTCATTAATCTTACGAATTGAAGACTTTGAAATTTTAAAATTGCCTACCTCCAGTACATAAATACTTTGATCAAGAAATTTCTGCAAAAATGTGATACGGAAGCTATGTGGGGCTGTTTCCTTATATAATCGATCGTGCTTCATACATTGATCACGGTCTGATCAGTTGGAAATCGATAGTTCAAAAAAATGGACTTTTGATCAATTTTCTAACTACACTCGATATTTGAGATCTAATTACAAAGGACACGTTTGTGCAAGATTGCGCAATCAGTGAATTATTCATAAATACGATTATCAGATCAATCATCGAAAATATCCTTGACATCACTGGCACGTCTCGAATGCCTCGTATTATCCTGACTTTCGATATGATCACTACGGATAGTCTGCATTCCTTCGTGGTCGCTTAGATCAACGCTGCTTCTAGCATCATCATGGATTGGTGATTTGGAAATTACGGTAACCGTATTTTCGCTTTTACTAACGCTCTCTTCGGTTGCACTTCGACTGGCATCGCTTTGGACACTTTCCGAAGACGGACTCCTCACAGATCGAGTACCAATCGATTCGTGATCATCGATCGATTGTTGTCGATCGATCACTGCCGATACAGTATCGGCGGCTTCTTTATCTTGAGCCAAGAGTTTCTCGATCGATGACATTGCAGTGGTTACGGATGTTCCTTTCAATCCGGCTGATTCCAAGGCTTTTCGATACCGTTTTTCTATGGATTGTTTAGCCAGGAGCTGAAAAAGCGGTTACATTATGACTGCTTCGATATTGGCCAAAGGTGCATTACCATATTTTGACGATCTAATAATGATTGCCGATCGGATATTTTCTCTGAGATTGCACGTTTGAATTGTTCGTAATATGATTGGGATGACTCATTGGCTGATCTGGAAAAATGCAGACGTGAATTTTGCATATGAATCGTTTTTGAAAACGCGCCAAAAATTCATATAACAGGGTACGTGCAGATTGTATGAAATTCAAATGGAAGATGCTTCTCATGAGCACATTTCAAATATTTGAATTTGGAAATGAGAAATTCCAAAGAATACTGTACTTTCTCTGTTCGGCTCGTTCACGTTCTTTCGCTTCCCTGGATAAATCGTAATCGATTAATTTAGAACGCATTCGTTCTTTCATTTTTGCTTCATCAACATCTTTCCGACGCGTGTGTTGAAGAAGTTTCCTGTTTTGCTGATTCATTTCGTTCAATTGGCGTCTAAATTTGCGAAATTTATCATGCGGAAAGGCATACTGTAGCAAACGCTAACTTCGTAGCTGCTTCTCGAAGTAAAGCGGCCGTATTCGGTTTAGCCACGATTGATTTTTCGGAAAGATTGCCCATTGATCGACTTCTCAATCTCGCTGCGTTGTGATGCTTTTTCACAGCGTTTTTATGCTTTTCGTAATGCTAAAAATCGAGGATTTTGTTCTGATCGAGTCATGTGATCAGACTGGCCCTGATTGGCCAATAGCTGGAGAGTGGGCGGAGCTAACGGTGGGGCGGTTACAGTATGCCAAGTGGAATACTGGAAGCATCAATGTTGCCCCGCCCCTGCTTCGCGTGGATTGGCCAGCAGCTCGTCTGGTGGGCGGAGCTATCCAAGCGGTTACAGTAACCCTTGAACATGTGCAAAACGCTTTATGTACTTCCTGTTTTTTCTCCTTGGAGATTGTTTTCAATGGAAATGGTTCCGGTACAGTAACACGACTGCCTTTTATCTTTGCATCTTCCAAAGTTCGTTGGAACTGAAAAAAAACCCAGCTATACAGGGTGTTCCAAAAGTCAGTAGCTAACTTTGAATTGGAATAACTTTTGATATAAGCATGCTAGGAACCTGAAA
>JAQIWJ010000336.1:0-23630 GCA_034695185.1 Discolaimus major
AACCGGTTCTTCAAGTGCACGGCTGGGGGCGAAGTCGTTTGGAATCCGAACCAGATATTCCTTAGTGTAACCATGTTGTTTTCATTACGATTCCGCGCCTTCGAGCAGACATCAGTTACGTAATGCAGTAAGCAGACAACAAAATTTTCGAATTCCCGCACCTTTGCTTGATCGGCTGCAACGTCAGCTTTGTTGCATCTCGGTTGTCCACGGCAACCATTGGCCGAAAAATCCGGAAGTACACGCGTTTTATCCAAGTTTTATCCAAATCTCCCTTTATCCTGCCCCAGTACTTATTTTTTTCGGCTAATTTATAATTAGCATTCGAGTGGAATTTGCATAATCTCGTTTTCGTCATTATGGGTGCAACAGTATTTCGAATCATATTTGCCTTATTCCTCGTTTGGATCAATCACTCGTTCGTGGTCGAAGCCGTTGGTCAAATTATCGACGCTATAAACGCTGGTAAGGGCTGCTATTTGCGTTTGGTTGGAGAAAAATTGAGGTCAGATTTTGATAGCATTAAAATTTAGGAAGGTGAAATTCACCAGATGTTTTCAAAATTGTATGTGGAAATTCAAGGACTAAATTGTTCTTAAAAATTTCTGATTATGCCGTGGATGATCTGCTTCACCAAATGAGCTATGCATGCGCATGTTTTAAACTCTCAAATTTTGCATATTCTCATTCTGGGAATGCTTTCGCTTTGCAAGCTAGCTGCGCTCTCAAGTTTGTAATTTAGCTATTTCATAAGATATGAAATCAAGAGCTATCTTGAGAGATTCTTGGCATTGTTTCATGCACTACTAGCCGTCATTTTTGCATCATCCCCTACGTTTTTATGATCAATTGTATTTTACTGAGCTTTTTCAACCATGAACTTCCGAAGAAGCAAAGCATTGCGTGCGATTTGCATCGAATAACCACTAGGATATGCATTTTTTACGAAGCTGTTATGAAGCTTCTTGCGTGGCATCATTTTACGATGCATAGCAGCTGTGCATTTCATACCATCAGATAAAAGCAATATATTACATTTGCCTTTCTTTCAGGTGGCAAAGCTCATGTGGATATTTACGGCATACGTTATCGAGCGGATCCGTTAGACGGCAAAGTTGGCTCGTCATCAGATTATGGGAAGCGATTTTTAATTGGCAGGGTTAGCCCCGAAGATCAGGTAAGCATCAATCGAGATATTTCATGACTGCACTGCTAAGCGTGCTCCGTTTTTCAGATTCTCTACCAGACCGAACGTTATCATACCGGCAGTTTCGACTACACGTTTCGTATACCAGAAGACGGCGATTACGTGTTGGTGTTGAAATTCAGCGAAGTTTACTTCAATGCACCAGGCCAAAAAGTAAGCGTTTTCTAAATTTTGAGGGCTGCAGCTTCGCAATTCGCGTTTCTGTTGCAGATATTCGACATTGTCGTGAATGATCTTCCGATCATAACCGAATTGGACATATTCGCCAAAGTTGGACGAGGTAAGAATTCTTTTTGCAGCATGGCTGCGTATTTTTATCCGGTTTTTTCAGCAATCGCTCACGATGAAGTCGTTCCATTCTCGATTCGGGCTGGAAAATTGAGGATACACGATGAGGCTTCGGATTTCGATGGAAAGCTTACTGTCCAGTTTGTGAAGGTAAGCATTTTTGATGGCGTGATGCCAAATCGGGTTCAAATACTCGCCTTTGATCCATATTCCTGAAATGCTGCTTTCATTCTAGGGTTCCAATGACAACCCGAAAATCAATGCACTGTACATTATGCGAGGAACGCTTGAAGGTAAGACCGATATCACAATCGTCCAGCGCCATCTTTGAAATACGCATTTCTTTCTCAGACGTGCCAGTGCTGCCACCGATGGAAGTGCCGGAAGAAGAGGAGCAAAGGAACCAAGAAGAAGACGGTTCGGATCTGGCCGCGCGATCGAAATTCGCCAGCGGTCCAAAAGCGCCCGATCCATACGCTCAACAAGATCAAAGTCAAATGCTGCTGCCAATTCTCATCGCGTTAGCGTGTTTCTTTCCAGTTCTATTCTGCCTGTGTCGGTTGTGATCGTTGCTGAAAGGGGCGAGTACTTTTGACTTTCGACATAGAATTTTATCTGATCACATAGCATAAGTTCGCTTTTTTTTGAATGCATCGCGATCTGTTTCTTTATCAATGGACTAGGATATTTTTTATCTATCAAGAGATTGTAGTGAGAATTAGGATTTTCTTTGAAATATTTCATTCCCGAAATTGATGTGTTTTTTTGGATATTGAATTTACGTGTATCGCCTTTGATCGCAACTGTGATTGTTTTATGGTTTGGATTTGCGAAGTAATAATCAATACGAATGGAAAATACCGATTATATTATTGAACAAATATGAATGATCCGCATGTGCATATGTACACGAAATCGATCATCAATTTCACGATTAAAGCGAAACCTGATCACAATTGATTGGGAGAACATCGAAAGAAGTCAATTTAAACAAATTGGACAAAAAAGACCGTTACTTACATGATCCAATATTATCAGCAATACCCGCCGCCGTCCGTGATCCATCCGTTTTCACCGGGATTTCTTATTAGTCGATCACCACGCATCGTACAATAGATAAGCTTTCATACCGGGCGGTAATGGTAATTCGTTGACTTTATCCCGATTCATGGGTTTCAACGAACGTCGTACGGTTAAGCGGCACAAATGCGTCAGTCGAGCCGGTTGCGAAGCCATGTACAAAACTTGCATCCGCCTTCGTATCGGGATGGCCACGCGTTCGGCCGCTTGTAAATTATAATCCTCGCCGGCTTCCAATAAAAGATTGAACATGGATTCGTCCGAATGTACTTTCATCAAATTGCGCAACATGCCTTTCGGATTACTCAACGGCGATTGCATGATCACTTCGCCGCCGTAGTCCAGTAATAATTTCACCACTTCCATATCGAACGTCTCGGCCGTACGACTTCGGAAATATTCCACGAACGGCGATTTCAATACGCCTTCGTCGAAACGCGGGCACAGATTCGGATCGGCCCCTTTGCGCAATAGTAGTTGCATGATTTCTCGTTGGTTCGTCAAATCCGAACAACAGGCCAAATGCAGCGGTGTGCCGATGTACGTGTAGACGGCATTCGGATCGGCGTCGTGCGAAATTAGTAATTCCACGATCTCCACGTTATCTCGTAATACGGCCAAATCCAACGGACCCGGCTTTCCATAATCCGACGGCATATTCACGCTGGCACCGTGTTGAATCAAATAATTCACCGTTTTCAAATTGCCACTGAGAATCTGAAATGGTCGGATTCATTAGTTACTCGACCAGACTCGATGGTCATGCGTCATTCGGTGATTCAGGATATGTAATCCCAAATACACTAGTGGATTTGGATCTTCAGATCAAACAGTATCGGGCAATTACTACCCCCACCCTGAAATAAAAAAAATTGGGGTACCCCCAAGAAAAACTGGTGGAAAATGACTAACCCCCAGAAAAATTCAAGGGAAATTCAAATTATTGCGCAACTTTCGGCGCGAAATTCAAAATTGTTCGACCCCAGCCCTGAACTTGGACCCCTTGCCCGATATTGATGATCCAAGCCACTCTTATTGCAGCCCAAAATCAAAGTGACACTCACCGCATAGTGGAGAGGCGTCCGAAAATCTTGTCGTTCCAACGCATACGCATTGACCAGAGCTCCGTATTCGACCAATACTTTGACCGCGTCCAAACCGTCCCGATGTCGAGCCGCTTTCATCAACGGTGTCAATCCATCACGATCGTATACATTGGCATCAGCACCGTACATCAGCAGCAGTTTCCTGAAATTGACTTTAGCTCTATCTTCTTGGATGCTAAGAAAACTTGGGGCTTTTGATTCGATTGTAAGCAAAAAGCTCGGCTCGATCACAGGCCATGAATTTGGGGTGGGCGTGGTCGCGGACCCCTTTGGATTATTGGACCGTGCCACTTCCACGCACCAAAAACCATACTTACAAGAATTCCGTTTCACCCGGCGGCAGTAGATTCACTTCTGAACCGAGGAAATATCTCGCGTTCGGATCGGCTCCGTTTTCCAACAATAGAACGGCGCAATCGTAGTGACCGTTCTTGACGGCCAAACGCAACGGTTCGTCGCTTTTGCAATTACGCGGAAACGGGTCCTTGTCGTCGGGATCGACGAAATTCACCCGAGCATTATGATTTATCAAATATTCGATAAGATCGTAATTCCCATGTTCGGCGCATAAATGCAATGGCGAATAGCCCACCTGAAGAAAAGAGACGCTATCGTTAGTTCATGCTTTTTGGCAAATGATCCGATTGGTCCAAGACCCAGGCTAGGCTCCCAGACCAAGGTCAGCAAAACCAGAGCACAAAAATCTCGTCCCCAGCAGGGAGAATCGAACCTAGGGCTCCAGAATTGAAAGCAAGAATGCTTACCACCTGCACCATCATAGGCGTAGCCTCAGAACCATTATTTGGTTTGGGGGGGGGGAGTGGATAGAAGAATTTTCGGAATGGATTTCAGTCCCCTAGGCTATGCCAATGCACACAATTGTTCAAAACGCATACTTACATCATCTATGGCATCGATTTCCGAACCTCGTACCAATAATAATCGAACGCATTCCAAATTATTCCCATACACCGCATAATGTAATGGACGAAGACCTTGTACCACCGGTTCGTTCACCTAAAAATATCGGAGAGTTTTCATTAAATCAATCTTAATGAGTCTAAACTTTTTGGACGGATCAGCTGACCCCCTTTTGTCTGCCACCTTTGAACCCGGTGTTGATGTATATTCAACAGCTGGCAGTCAAAATTTGAAAATTTGAAAAAACTCACTTGAGCACCCGAAGCTAGACAAATGCGAATCTCGTCCAACGGCGCGTGACCCGTAATCTTATCGGCCAATTCGCGTTGAAGCCGCGTCAATTCGGTTATGGCCAATTGTTTGCCCGACGGTGCCATCCTTTTGAATTTGAATCTGGAAAATAGACGATTTTAGATATATTAGAAATCACCGATTTCATCAGCTAATCACTAAGGAACGCGTGATTCATTCGGTGAAGAATGGAGATTTTAGCTACGAGACGACAAACTTTTCGAAACCGAGGAAGAGTAGCTTCGACGAATTCGTAAACCGAGACAAGGCGAAATGGGCCGTAGACGACAACGAACCAAAATGACACGTCGCGTCAGTCGTCGGAAATGATTGCCAAATAACTAAACCTCTCATTTTTCCTCCTCGTCGTACAAAGACAAAATAACCGTCTCAACCCGACGACAGTAAAACTGAGTAATTCCGACAACAGACCCTACCCTCGGTTTTCCAGACGAACAGCCTCATCGGATTTAAAAATCAACATGTACAAAATACCAATAGGATAAATACTTTCGAAGTGGACTTCGGGCATCGGTGCCTGGTACCGAATCCTGACCCATGCCAAGTACAGGAAATGCGAAAAGCTTCCTATTGACCCTCACTCTCCATGGTCATCATAAATCCCACGGCATTTCCCACTCCAAATCCGGATTCCTAAATCTCGATTGAGAACCGCTTTACAGGAGCAAACATTAGGCGAATGAATAAAAATTTTGGCCAAACACAACACCCGATCACGCAGATGGGCGAAGACCGCGAGTTGTTGTTGGCATTCATCCCACCCTCCCTCAAACTAAACAACTCCTGGATCGAGAAATCGCGTGCTAACATTCGCTGGCAGATGAGAGAACTTTTGGGGCCTCGCGCATTTCCGAGGGGCAGACTTTCGACGCCCCCGAAAACTTTCGCCTAACAAAAACAGCCACGATTCATTCGGCCGACGCCCTTTAGGCTAGCATGTCAGCTGATTCGAGAATGAAAGCCCCGGCCAAAAATCGGGCATCGAAAAAAACCACACGACTGCTACTCATCGTAGCTTCCTCCAGCCCCTTGCAGAAGCAAAACTTATTATTTGCTTGAGTTTTCGGTTAGTCACGAAAACTCGACTAGCTAAAGAACCATTGCGTCACGAAGAAAACTGGGAGGGGAGGGACGACGCATCAGTCGTCATACGCAGGCAGACCCTCCAAAACGGCTTACGCATGTCCCTTGGATTCTCACTCGAACCCTCCCCCCTCCCCAAATGCCACTCAATGAATGGCATAAAAAAAAATGCAGCCAGAATGAAAAATAATGCGCACATCAATAGTCAAAGTACAAAGCTGGAAATTCCAGTGATCATTTCAGAGACAAGAACAAGCAAGTTCATCCAAACTTATTATTGAAGGAAACAAGGTGGAAGCCAACAATAACTTCGCATACCTAAACACGCATTCTCAACATTGGCAAACATTTGTCAACATTCAGCAAGTAGGCATTATCCGTTTCTTACTGACTCTTTTACTACGCCTGATCTTCTTCGATTTGACTGGTATGAATTCTTCTTCATCAATGGATTCGACGACTTCGTGTTGTACTACTTGAATTCCTTCCGTATCATCCGCTTGTTCATCCTCGTTCACTCGCTGTTCATTGTCCACTCCGGCTGTCAACGAGGGACGTGAGAATTCGGTGGCCATGGCTTCCTGAAAAGCAATTCAACATTGGCATCTTTCATGCCAATACGATAAAAGAACACATACCTGCGTTTTCAAATCGGCCAACATTCTGTCGATTTCTCCATCATCAGGCATCGATCGGATCTTATCGCCGCCAGCCGTCTTCAGCTTGACCACAACACGTCCTTGATATTCCATGGATGTGAATTGCTTTTGGAACTGTTGAATTGGATGAGTACACGCGTAATCCCGATCCAAAATAACCGGCAATGAGGGCGTGAACGCCAGTGATGTGATGTTTCCTACAAAGAAACATTTATTGACTTCTGGTTTTGAATTTTGCTCTGCCGCAGGCACTGTTTTCAATGCCAAAAACATGCTTACCATTGCAGGAAATCGTTCTGACGCATTGACGACTATTGATATGCCAAATTCGAACTGATTTGTCTTCGCTTCCGGAAGCCAATAACGTTGAATCCATATTCACGCATAATTCAGTGATTCTTTGCCTAAAAGACATGTTACAGCAATGGCAGTGAATCTGCCAAATGTCAAAAATCAGTAATATCACTTACGTGTGTCCACGAAAAACTGGATTCTCCACGCTTTCCATGGCCGTTTGGACGTGTCGTTCGCGTGCAGCTGGCTGAAACCAAGATTGTCTATCATTACTCAATCCCTGACCGTTCAAAATCTGCTTACTTGCATGAATAAATTGACCTGAACAATATCTCCTTTCATGGTCCCGATGAAAAGACGAGTTTCAGCGTCGTCCACAGCGCAAGCCGATAAACCGCCATCGAAAATCAACGTCATGAGTAATTGACCCGAGATCAGGCTATGTATCTGACATAATCATCGTTTCAAAACAGCAATAATAAAGACATTGCGCTTACCTTGGCTGATTGATCCAGACTGACAGTAAATACTCGACAATTCACACCGCCGAATCCAACTTTCATATCCGTAATCGGGAGGCTGTGTGCTGTCCAAGTTCTCGTGGCCGCCGCTTGTTTTCTGATCGCCGATTTCTCTGGTGTCAATAAGCTAGAAACCGAAATGCATTATCCATGCGCAGAATGTTCAAAATTCATCACTTACTCAGTCATATTCCAGGCTAATATCCTGCCGTCCTTTCCGCTGCTGATCAAAAACGAGCCGTCCGAAGTGAATTGAAGTTTACTAATGGCTTGATAATGGCCGCTGAGAATCGACGTAAGCGCTCCGGTGCCGGTCTGAAACCAAATATTGCATCACATTTGCATAATCATGAATAAATCCACTTACCATCCAAGTATAAATTTTCTCTCCAACCGCACCGCTGCACACCGAACTGTCGCCTGTCACCGCCAAATATTGAACTGGTCCCGGAACGAACGAACGAAAATGGGAACGGTTCTGAAAAATGATGCTCATTAGACCTGATCTAAAATCAATTCAGAAATCACTCACTTTGCTTTGCATTGATACATGCGAAATGACTGGTCGTCCAACGATGGTCGTATAAACGTATTCATCAGCCACGATTATGGAACGACCAGGCACTTCTCCTTGCAATTCGGATCCTTTATAGCTCCATAAATTCGATCCCGTCGTCGAATCGTAAATATTGATTGGCCAATCTTTCGTATTTGAACCAACGAATAGAAGCTGAAATGAGTTTCTTTCTGTGACTGATCAGAAGCGACAGCCACCTACAATACTCACTTCAATTGGATCCAACGCAGCCATAATTCAACCGCCGATAGCGCAATCTGAAAAACCATTACATATACATTGATTACCAATACTAATCAATCAAAATATTCATGCCGATCAACGGCTACTGATCAAAAGCACCAATCTTATCCAGGCACCATTTACGTTTCAAAGTACCATCAAACCAAATCACAGTCAATATTAAACTTATCACCCCCCAAATTGGAAGCCTAATGGAACCAACATATGAATACAAATAAATGTATCGCAAACGCGTATGCAACCACGAGCAACTTCAATAAACTCGGTCGTCTTCTTGTCAAATACGGGTATTTTCTTCTGAAAAAGTCGATTTTAGTATCCAGAATGCCTGGCAAACCAGGTTGGTACTTACATCTTCGACCTCAGCCATAACTGAGCTGATTTTAATAGCGATCGATCGCCGGATAAGGAGCCTGAAACATGGACATTTGCATCAAATGTATGAATCTTCAGAGATTCAATCTTACCTAAAGTCTCCCTCCTGAGCTGAAGCGAACGATCCCGATTTGAAGCAGTTTCGGCAGGCTAAAAATAAGTAAATTTAGCAACGGATAAAGATCAAAATTAGAACTTACCGTCAAAGAAACCGTGTCTCCATACTCGCTGCCACTCTCAACATCCGCGTATCGTTCCGGTGACGGACTGCGCCGCTTCGCATACGTTTGCTGATATTCCAATTCCCGATATCGGTTCAATAAATAAGCGTTCTTCTTTTCCGCAGCTTTCAATTCATCCCGAAGCCGTTCATTCTCCGATTTCAAAGCCGCCAACGTCTGTAGACTAGATTGCATCGAATCCATATTCGGTTGACCATCGCTTTCACTTTGCGACGACGAACGTCCCAACGTTTCCGCTGATCGATTGGATTGTCTTCTCAATATCTCCAATTCATTTCGATCGTTGGCCAATTGTTGTTGAATCGAGTCGTAGTCCTGTCGTAATCGCTCGAACTGGACGCTCAATTCTTTCTTCTCCATTTTCGCCCTTTCGTGAGCCGCCTCCGATTCCCGAATCTGTTCTTTCATGACGTCCACCTCGGCTAATTTCAAATATGACGATTCCAATTGACGTTGCTGTTGAGCCGCGTGTTCTTTCAATTCTCCCAAATTCCTGATGGACGACGTATATTTCGGACGTTCTTGTTCCAACCATTGCAAAGCTTCTTGTTTCTCTCGAACCGCCTTGGTCAGTTCCTCTTGCAGACGAGCGTGCTCCAACGCGAAGTCATTTTGAAGACGAGCAATCTGTTGACGGAATTCTGATTCTTGCGCCAACGCCATTTGGGATACTTGAACGTCCATGGCGTGACGTTGTTTCTCGTCGAATTCCAATTGAAGTCGTTGAATTTCTTCCGAATATCGAAATACGCTCTCGTTCAAATGAATGCATTCCAAATCCTTCTCTTTCAAATTCTCCACTAGACGGCCGTTTTCGCCTTTCGCGTCGCCCAATTCTCTGGCCAAGTTCTCGAGGCTTTGTTGAAGCGTAGCACTTTGAGCAGTCCGATCATCGAGATGCTTTTGGACAACAGCCACGGCCGATTTCTGTTCTTCGCAGAATTTCTTCAGTTGAGCGTTCTCCGCGTTCTGATCTTCCAATTGGTTCGTTAATTCCGCCATTTCCGTTTGTTGATTCTCGTAGCGTTGAACTAAATCCGAGTCCTGTTGCTGCTGCTCGTCCAGCTGCTTGACCAAAACGTTGACCGCCGCTTGGGATTCATCCAGACGATTCCGTAATTCGATATTGTCCAAATCCATGTTCTGAATTCTTTCTTGCAATGCTGCGTATTCGACATTGAATTGATCGAGGCGTTGATTCAGGATAGAGTTCTCGGTCGATAATGCGGAATTCCTTTGCTCCAGCAGGCCTTTCAGAGCATCCGTGTCCCGTTCTCTTTGCATAACTGAAAAAGCGAGATTTAATGAAAGAATTTTCACTAATGATCAGGGTGCTTACCTTCATTTTTCAATAGTTCCACTTGCTCCAGCGCATTCGCATCGTCCAAACGCTTCAGGTTCTCCAATTCGGTTTGTAAATCCTCCAATCGTGCCGATTTCTCCGCAGCCGTTTGTTCGGTGGATAATAATTTGTGGCGAATCTCGTCCAACTGTTGGGTCGAGTCTCGCCGCTGTTGAACGAGGATAGCGTTCTCGGTTGATAACGTCGAATTTTGCAGTTCCAGATTCGCCATGACAGCTTTGAGTTCATCGCTTTCTCGTTCTCTTTGCAAAACTGAAAATAGGCAAGATTTAGAGAAGAAGATAGAAGATAGATAACAGCTTACCTTCGCTTTTCAAGATCTCCACTTGCTCCAATAACTGACGGGCATCCATATTGGCATTCTTCTCACGCCTCGCATTCTCCAATTCGTTTTCTAGATTCGCCATCCGTGCTGATTTCTCGGCCACCATTTTCTCCGCAGATTGTAATTTGTGCTGAAGGTCGTCCAATTGTTGCGTCGATTGGTGCCACTGCTGCCGTTCGAATTGGAGACGTCCGAACTCGTCATTGGTAGCATTCAGTTCTTGTTCCAACGTCCGAATTTTGTCGTTCTTCAACGAAGTTTCATTCTCCAAATGCCGATATTTCTCCCGCCACGTTTCGACGTTCTTCTCCAATCTTGCACAATGTTCTTTCGAGAGTCGTTCTTCATTTGACGCGTGTTCGAGTTTCTCTTTCAATTGCCGCAATTCGTGTTCGTAATTTGAAGACGTGACTTGAATAGAATCCACTTTGGATGCCAAATCCAATCGTTGACGATTGAGCGAGTCCCGTTCGTGAAGTAAAGTCTCCAAATACACGTGGATGTCGTCCATATTCTCCGGATCCAAACCGATTTTGGTGAAGGCGTCGCTGAATCTGGAGCACCGATCCAATGAAATTCGAAGTGACGTCGATAAGCACTCGATCTTTTGTTGCGCATGAACCAAGTCAGAATCCAGTCGGACGTTTCTCGATTCCAAACCGCCGACGGTTGCTGCTGAATTGGCCAATTCCCGATCAAGTTGTTGAATACTGGATTCTAATTCTTGAATACGCGTTGTGGTTGCTTTCAATTCGGACGTCAGCCGCTCGGATTCGGATTTCAATTCTCCAATGGAACGCTTGGCCGTCTCGAGATCCTTGACTGCACGATCCGCTGTACGACGATCATCAATGGCAGAGGCTTTCAGAGCATCCATATCTCGTTCTCGTTCCATACCTACAAATGCCAAGCATTAGTGGAGAAACTATTCTCACCAGCATTCTGAGATGCGATGCAGATTACTGAATCTGTATCCATTCCAAATCAGATGTGCAAACCATTACCTTCATTTTTGAAAATCTCCATTTGATCCAATAAATTTCTATTCGTTGCTTCCAACTGACCGTAAGCCGCGTATAGCTGCTCGTACAATGACCGAATCGTATCGCAGTCGTGCTTCGTCGTCGCCAATTCGTCTTGGGACGTTGACAACGCCGACGACAGCTTCACGATTTGTTGTTCGAGAATTGCCGTTGATTCGCTGGACTGTCGCTGATCTTGCAGGGTCGATTGAAGCTGCTCCAACTGGGCTTGCAACGATGCGATAGTTGCTTCTTTCTCCTTGGCTTCGACGGCGGCAGCCTCCAACGAAATTGTCAATGCATCCAGGTCGCGTTGAAGAGATTCTTGACGCATTGTTGACTCCGTAGATTCCGCTGTGATTTCTTCAATATGGTTTTCAAGCTCATCGCATCTGAAATGGAAAGACTTCCATGAGATTTCTGCCTGTGCAAATATGCAAATGCTTCAGACAGGTTCAGCATTGATGGGAGAGAACAAATCACCCCAAAGCCACAGAAAACCATGTACCTCATCAAGAGCTGCTCATTACTGTCCAACAACTGCTGGTTGCTCGATCGAAGCTCTTCCAGCGTCGCTTTCAAATTCGTTTGATCGTCCATTTCCCACATGACCGTTTCCAAACGTTCTTCCAAATCCGATTTTTCCTTGGCTAATTGCTCATTGACCGATGACGAATGTTCGATGGTTTGTTTCAATTCCTGCAATAAGATTCATTGATTATTAAAACAAATGACAAAAGCCTAGCATTAGATAGAGCAAACGGATCAATGTACCTGTTCCAAATGGTTCCTCTCTGATTTCTCCTTGGCTAACAGTTCATTGACCGACGAGAAATGTTGGATGGTTTGTTTCAATTCCTGCAATAAGATTCATTGATTATTAGAATATGACAAAACGCCTTATCATTTACCTGTTCCAAACGGATTCTCTCTGATTTCTCCTTTTCCAGTTGGTCGTCGATTAACTTCAACTGTTGAACCGTCTCATTCAATTCCTGATACAAAAAGCGAATTTGCAAATGGCATACTGTCACTAAGCAACAGCATTACCTGTTCCAACTGATTGATCTCCACATCAGTATTGATTGACGCATCCTCCGTTGCGTTCTTCTGGGCGATCCGCTGCAGCTCCATCTTCAAATTCTCGAATTCCACTTGGACTGCGGCCACTTTCTCCAACGCACTGGTCTCGTTTTCTTTCGCTTTTCGCAAATGGCCTTGGAGTTCTTCCGATTTCTTCTCCGCCGCTTCGGATTTCTCGATTTCCTCGTGGAACCGTTGCTCCAATTGTTTATGGTAGGCCACCAAATCTTGCAATGGTTCCATTTGCTTATACTTCGCCGATATCGCGTCGATTTCGTCTTGCAATTGATTGTTCTTCGATTCCAATTCTTCCATGATCGAACGTAAGAATGAATTGTCCTCTTTGAGCTGGCCGGATTCGGTTTGCAGTTTCTCAAACGCTTCTTTCGCTTCTTCCAAAGCGAACGTGGCGGATTTCTCGGTTAGGACTAATCTCTGGTTTTCCGATGATAAATTTTGAACGGTCGATTCCAATGTAGTCACTTGATGTTCCCATTTCTGAAGCATGGCCACCAAATCTTGCATCCGCTTTTTCAGTTCCACATTCTCCTCGTGGGCGGCCGGTATCAGTTCCAATTCGGAGCAGCGTTTCTCCAATGAATGGATCTTTTCGGTCAAATCGTGATTGATGATCTCCAATTCGTCGGTCGATGCCAATAGACGTCGTACTTTCTCTTGGGCACGATCGCGTTCATTCAGGACGTTCGTCAATTCTTCTTTCAACGAAACGTTCAATACTGTCAATTCTTCGATTTCCGTCTTCACAGCCGCGTTGGATTCCAACGACGCCGTTTGGAATGAGGCGAACGCATTCGAACGTTCTTCCAAATTTTTCTTTAGTTCGGTTTCACGACCAGAAAGTTCGTTGAGCTGCCGTTGAAGAGTTTGTTTCTCCGAATCCATCGATTGACAGAGTTGCTTGACGACGGCCAATTCTTGTTTCAGCAATTCCAATGTGTCGACCGATTCGTCCAAATTGTTCTTGAGACGTAATTTCTCGTTATCCGAGCGTGATAATTGTTCCCTCGCTTCTTCGTATTTCGCTTTCTGGACGTCCAATTGTTGAACTAGGATGGAAATATGCTGTTGTAGTCCACGGGATTCCGAGATGGCCATGGCGATTTTCCTTTCCGTTTCCGCATCTGGATTGGTATGAGGCGTTGGCGACTGCACAAGCATTGGCTGCGGTTGAGCAGTAGATTGTTGAACATCTGAAATCAAACGCTTCGTTTTAGGTGGATTGTATGGAAATGCATGGATCACGGGATTAAAAGATTCCCATGATAAATATGCTTACTTGATACATCTATTTTCTCTTCCGCCACATCATCGGACGTTGCACCATCCTGGATCGCGTCTTGTGTGGGTGCAATTGTTGGTAGCCGTTCTTCCAAATCCGTGGCTTTCTTGTCCAGTGCAGCATTTTCATCTTGAAGGTACCTAAAAAAAGACTTCATCAGTTGGAGCATTGGTCAATATAAAATACCTAGCTTACTTGTTCTTAGCTTCCAGCGCTTCCATTGTTTTTTCCATTTTCCTCAACTTGGCCTTTAGTTTGATCATTTCGGAACGAGATTGATCAGGTGTATTTCCTCGTCCTGGCGATCCTCCACTTTGGACTATTGCATTGGAATCCGTAGTATCCTTGTTAGTCTCCGGTTGATCGATTTCTGTTTCAGCATCACGCGTGGCCGGTTTCTTTTGAAGTTCCTCGTATTGTTGGTAGATGACCGCGTAGGCTGATTGCAATTGGTCGTAATAGGCCATCAACCGCTGATATTCTTCCTGGATATCCTGGTTCTTGCGTTCCAATTGAGCGACCAATTCCGATTTCTCGTCGTGATCTTCAACCGCGTCGATATGGGCTGGAGTCGATACGGTCCGTAGATGTTCATTCTCTTCCAAAATGCTTTCAATATCTTGCTTCAACGATTGCGACAATAAATCGGAGATTGACAGTTTCTCGTTCAATGCGACGATTTCGGCACATAGGCTTTGACGCTCTTCGCCCAATTTCTCACGGTCGTTTTCCAATTGCCGCATGCTGTCCGACAATAATTTGTTCTCGCTTTGAACGTCTTGAAGATGACTGCAGATGGCGAGATATTGGTTCTGAGCTTCTTCCAATCGCAACTGAAGGTTTTCATTCTCCTTTTGAAGTTCCTGAAAAAGATGTAACTGTAAATAAACTTTACTGATACTTGGGCAGGATCTGTTCATGTGCTTGAACCTCATAAATGCACAACCATGCGCTTACCTCTGATTTAGAATCGGCGTTGATATGGCGATCATTCGAAAGGCGTAGATTTTGAGCTTTGACTTCTGCCAATTCCGCTAATAATCCATCGGCACTTTCTTTCAATTGTTGGAATTGATTATTCGTCGTTGCTGTATCCTTCTCCAACTGTCGGATGTGCTCTTGCAGCATAGTAATTTCGCGATCATTGGCATCCAACCCTTGATTCATTTCTTCACGCAGCGTGTCCAATTCGACCAACGCGGAATTGTGGGCGCTTTTCAATTGGGATAAATCAGCGGCCAATTGATCTCGTTCCAAGCGGAGATGCTCGATTTCTGAATCGGGATAATTGGATGTTGTTGATTGAAGATTGCTGCTGGTGGACATCTAAAAAGAAAGCTATGCATTTCTTTTTATACATTTCAAGGTTTAAAAACATACCTGTTGTAGTTCATTTGAAATTCTGTCCTCAAGCACCAGGATCTGGTGTTCCAACGTTCGAATCTTCGTTTGGAAAGCCTCGTTTGCATCCGCCATCGTTTGCAAACGCCGTTCCGACGTGCTGATTTCTTCACGACACGCATCCAATTGACTTCGCATCGCCAATTTTTCAGCGTCCACATTTTGAAGCCGCCGTTCCAAATCCAAGTTTGCTACCTAAAATTGAGCAGATTAAATATTGCAGATATGCTTCCATTCAACTTACATGAAGTTTCTGAATCACTGTTCCATTCTCGGCTACGCAATTCTCCAAAGCCGACTTCAACTCCGAATTCTCATTGGCCGTAGTTTGAAGCAACGTCTTCAAATTGTTCATTTCGCTGCTGATCGTTGAATTGAGCTGTTCCAAATGGTTCTTATCCTCGTTTACGTCCAATTCGCGTTGCTTTGAAAATCGCAATTCTTTCTCCAATTCCGATTTGACGTGTTCCAATTGAGCGACGTTGTTCATGTATTGCTGCAGTTCATTGGCCAATCGACCAGCCTCGTTTGTTGAAGCCGCTTCCAGGAATTCGACTTTCTCTTTCAACCTGGAAAAATGTGGTTCAGTAAAATTCTTAACAGTAACTCTGACAATGAGTCTTACCTGGAGTGATCTTGTTTCAGACGTTCGTGCGCCGTGGTCATATCCTCCAATTTCTGTTCTTCATTCTCCGCAATCAGGCATCTGCTCCGCAAGGCAACGTTGTCGTCCCGTAATTGGCTTTGAGCGCGTTCCATTTCGCCGATTCGACGTTTCAGCGTGGATTCGATGTCCCACAGGCGATGCAGATCAGTTTCCAAATCTTGCTTCTCATCGTTCAATACTCGGATTTGATCTTTAGCTTGATCCAATTGAGTCGTGGACGTTTCCAATTTCACACGCAACGATTGTATGTTGGATTGCGCTTCGGATAATTCCTCGACGACCGCACAATAATCGAAGTTCTTGGAACCCAACGATGATTGCAGTTTCTCCAAATTGGTTCGGAATTCATTCTCACGTTGCCCAGACAGTTCCAATGTTTCTTTCAAATCGGCGATTTCATGTTCTTGACGTTTCCCATCATTGGTAGAATACGATAGCTGGTCTTTCAATCGAGACAGTTCATTTAGCAGCTGTTCTTTTTCCGCCTGGCGTTGCTCCAACGATTTCGTCAAGTCATTCACCGCGTCGATCAAGCGTTCATTCTCGCGTTCAATACTCTTCCACTTGGCCTCGTAAGCTTTGGTTTTCAACCGAGCTTCGGACGACAGTTCCGCTTTCAGAGTCTCGATCTCCACTCGCTGTTCAGTCATGGCTCGTTCGATCAAGGCCAAATTCTCTTTCGCTTCTTGTTCGAATTCGGTCAATT
The DNA here is from genome assembly GCA_034695185.1 of Discolaimus major. Taxonomy (NCBI): domain Eukaryota; kingdom Metazoa; phylum Nematoda; class Enoplea; order Dorylaimida; family Qudsianematidae; genus Discolaimus; species Discolaimus major. The sequence continues at coordinate 16,776 of JAQIWJ010000336.1, forward strand.
TTCGATCGTATTCTCGAGTTAGTTCGGTCTTCTCGTTGTGTAGCGTATCGACCACCGATTTCAAATCCACGACCAATTTCTCCAAACGTTCGTTATCGTCGTGAAGGATACGGAATTTGGCCTCGTATGCCTTGGCTTTCAGACGGAATCCGGTGACTTCTTCCTTGCCTTCGGTTCGTAGCGATGTCCATTCTTGCTGTTGAGCTTTGATCAAATCCGAAAGGCGTTCGTTTTCTCTTTCGACGTTCCGCAATTTCGTCTCGTAGGCCTTGGCGTTCAATTTCTGGGTCGTTAAATCCCTTTGCAGCGTTGCAACGGTATCCAAATGTTCTCGACGTTGGCTTTCGGATAATCCTCGAACGTGGTCCAATTCGCTGTGGGCCGTTTGTAAATCGTTTTCCAAACCGTTGATCAATTGCTGAGACGTCTCGATGGCTTCGCGTAAATCATCCACATCCGACAATATGGCTTCTTTTTGTTTGATCAATTTGATATTGTCCGAATGCGTTTCTCGTAATTGAGCTTCGAGTACGGTGATGGATTCACGCTTCTCCGTTTCTTTCATGGCAATTGTCCGACGTAAGTCGTCCAACTGATGTTGAAGGTCGTGGATGTATGACGACAACGAATCGGCTTGACGTTCGGCTTCGTGCAGTTGATTCTCTTTGTCGCCGAGCTGAATATTCATCGCGTCGATGCGTTCCAACGCTGAATGCAATTGTTCATCCAGATCGCGATTGGATTCTGAAATAATAAGAAACGATTTAGCATGCGTGTTTCGGGAAAGCATATTCACCTGCTTACCAGCTTTTGTCAGCTCCGCTTCATAAGATGCCAATTGGCGTTCCAAATCCGCAATGGTCAATCGAAAGTCGTCGTTCTCTTCGCGTAAATCCATACAAGCTTGTTCCGTTTGGTTCAGCTGAAATACAAGTTGGCATGAATTTACTGGCTTTTCTTGAAATTGCAAACACATACCTTTTCCGTCACAGCAGCCAATTCCGCTCTTTCTTGTTCAGACGTAAAATCGAAGGTGACTTTCTTCTCCCGTTTCTTCTTTGGTTGCTGTTGTAGGCGATCACTCGATTCCAATGCGGTAATCCGTTTTTGAGCCAATTCGATTTGCTGCATCATTTCGGATAATTGCGTATTCAACGTGGATGTCGACGCATTTGAGACGCCATTGGTTGCGTTTCGAACGGCTTCAGCCAACTGAAATGAGCCAGATTAGTACCAGTAATATACGAAATAAATCACCTTTTACCTCAGTGAATCTTTCAACCAGCGAATTCAAAGGATCCAATCGAATTTCCGTGGTGATGCTTGTACTTTCATCATCGTCTGCTCTCCTCGTTGAATCAGGGCTCCGATAATAGGCAACGGCATGACCGGGTCCATCAGCGGAATTCGCCTCAACGTCGTCGTGAATAAAGGCCGCGGTTTCCGTAGCGACATCCCGGAAATCCCGATTCGCGTAGAAGTTCAGCTTTTCTTGGAAGACCTGAAAACGAGTGTCATTTAGTCCAGGATCATAAGAAGAATTCTAATTCTTACCTGAACCGCTTTAGTTTTCGCCCAAATAACTTCGTCACGTTCACGGCACGATTCTTGTAAATCCAAGATCTTCTGATCGCGACGTAGAATAATATCGTTCAATTCCACGATCTTTGAATCCTTGTATACCATTTGAGCGTACATTTGACTCATGCGATCTCGAATATCCTCGTCGTCGTCAGCGTCTTCTTCTTCGCTCGTCACATCGCTTTCCGAACGTCTTCTTCTCCTTGTCGGACGTCTGGATGGTTGATGAGACGATCGGTGTTCTTGTAGTTGATTCACGGAGGTTTCCAACGTCTAAAAATTCAGGCCCGAATTAGCTGAGATAGGAGTAAATTTTAAACTATTTACTTGTATAGTTTCATTCTTCTCATCCAATTCTTGCTCTTTTTTCGCCAATGTGAATTTGAGGCCGTCCAATTCCTCTCGACATGAGTATAATTGATTTTCAGTGTCGTCCAATTTCGATAGTAAATTCTCCACAACTTTCTGCGATACGGGACCTTCCTGAAATAAACCGCCCTTTGATAATCTACTCGATCCAATGAATATTGCAAATTACTCTTACCTTCTCTGCAATATTCTCCAAAATCTGATGCTTCAATTGGGTGAATTTCGCTTTGGATTGTAATTTCTGTTTTGTCAATTTCGCATTCGCTTCCTGAAATAGGGTATTTTGAATATGAATGAGAGTCCAAATGGGAGAAATGACTTCAGAATGCAATGCATATAGTCCATGTGTAAACAGGAAAATAAGTTCTCTAGTGCATTGGGGAAAGTTTTCAAAATAATTATTCTGCTGAATGCTTGCAGATAATTGCACTAGCTTCAGCAGCATTTCCGAAAGCCCTCTCGAATGCAGTGATTACATACGGAAAGCTGTTGATCACGTTCTTCTAACGTAGCTTTTAATTGGGCGATAATAGAATCCCGATTTTGGCATTCAGCGCAAGGCATCTTTTTCCACAATAAAAATTAACGGAATTAATTACTACGCATTCCACAACGACGGCATAATTCAGTAAAATCACGCTGAACTCGTACTAGCAGCTAATAAAGTTCGTCATTTAGATTTCTCCAAAGTTTTCACAGCTGGCAGGAGAAAATTGGCCAAGACAGCCAGCCAGCCAGCCAGCTGGCAGCAAAGCGCACGAGTGGCAGGTCCGCAGGCAGCTTATTGCAAAACGGCGGCAACTTTTGAAAATCCTCAACGTGGACACAGAGCCAAATTCAAATCACTGATAATACACGTCCAGAAATCAGATCAAAATTCGAAAGGGATTCTATATTCTTCCATCCATAATATAGGTAACTGATTCAACAGTAACAAGAGAAGAGCATGACTAAAAATTCATCCATGACAACCCGCAACAAGTAGCATCGATGAATAAAAAAATCCAGCAATAATCATCAACTTATGGTTTTCGGCCAACAATATCCTGTTCATCGTTGACATCGTTTATATTCAACGTACGTCTTATCCGTTCAATAACGCCATCCGGATCTTCCATCACTTTGCGACCTGAAAAACGAGGTTTATGTATTTTATGTCTTGAAGTAAATCTCAAGATCAATGATTCGAAAAGAATGAGATTAGCATCTCACATTTTAAAGGATTCATCCAAATATGGCCTTCCTGATCTTTCCAAGAAGACCGGGCGCCTCTTGCACTGCGGTTGCATTTTCATCTGCTCCTAAAGCAGAGAAAAAGCAACCGTCAAAGAGGGCCAACGGAATTTTATCAAGTCCCAGCTCACCTTTTTTCGTTTCTGTGACGTTTCGAATCGTACCAGGCGTATCTTTCTCCAATTCCGCATATGCCGTCAACAATGCTTTTTGCTTCTCTGTTAGCTTCCTGAAACGAGACTTTTCTTGAGTCAAGTTGAAGTGTATTTATAAACTGGGAACACTCACGTTGGCAATTTGATTTTGATCGTAACGTAATGATCACCGTATCCATAACTATTGACTTTCTTAATCCCCTTATTCGCAAAACGCATCTTCGTATGTGATGACGTACCAGGAGGAATCTGAAAGTCAAATCGAATTAAGTATGTGAAGCAGAGGGAGAGAATCGGCAAACAATTTGCTTACGTTTATGGTTAAATCCTCGTAAATTCCTGGTGAACGCGTTGTTCCGCCCAAAATTGCTTGAGCAAGACTAATCGCCACTTCGCTATGAACGTCAGAACCATCGCGTCGAAATAAATCGCTCTTCTTCACCTAAAAGTAAATCAGATTAGTCTCCAGCAAAAGATGTAGAATATTGAAAGCATACCCGAAACGTGATGAAGGCTTCTTGCTTGCCAACTTGCATCCGCACCGTCTGTCCGTCTTCCACGCCTGCAACAGTATGATTATTGTACCCGTAAGAAAGACCTGCAAATCTGCTTACCGGCTGGAACAGGAACGGTGACGTGACGCCTTTGAACGTTCTTTCCCGTGCCGTGACAGTCATAGCACGGATTCTTATTGTACTGACCAGTGCCGATGCATTTTCTACACGTTTGGCGCATGATGAATGGACCTTGCGAAAAGGTCTCCTGAAATCATAGTTTTCAGTGACGCTTTTTTGGACACGAACAGTAAAGATCAATCTTACCGTGCCGGTTCCGTTGCAATACGGACATTGGACCATGGTGTAACCTGGTTCAGTTCGATGACCTCTGCACCTTTGACACGTATCGACGACATTCATTTGAACTTCTTTGCTGACACCTCGAGCCGCTTCTTCGAACGTCAAATCCATGATCACCTAAAGAGACAGCTTGGAGACCAAGAAAACCACAGCAAAATCAGACAAGCTTACTTCTTGAGATGATCCAAAGCCGAATTTGGATTCAGCGAAATCGTCGAACATTGACTCGAACGGATTTGCGCCGCCTCCTCCTCCTCCTCTGGATGCTTTGGCGAAATCTCCGAATATCTTTCTGAATAATTCTTCCGGGTCTATGCTCGAATGGAAGCCTTGCCATTGTGGACCGCCCGTAGTTTGACCACCAGGAGCGCCGCCCATTGTACCACCGGTGGAACCCCATTCGTCGTATTGTGATCGCTTTGAATCATCGCTGAGAACCTGGAATAAAATATCTTTAGGATCTTCATCCATTATTCTAATTTAGCATACCTCGTAAGCTTCAGAAACTTCTTGGAACTTTCGCTGCGCCTCCGGATCGTTCTTGTTCACGTCTGGATGGTATTTCTTCGCTAGCTAAAATAAAAATGCAATTTCAAATTTACGCTGATCAAGAAAATCATTTTGCCATACCTGATAATAAGATTTCTTGATATCTTTCGAAGAAGCATTCTTGGGTACGCCCAAGATCTCGTAATAATTCTTTCTGGCACCGTAATACGAAGTCGTGTGAAAGGCACGATCGTTTCTTTGATGTTGAATTGATAATCCTGAAAAATCGAGAATTGCGTTTTTAAGAGTTTCAAAATTCAACTGGCCAAAAATTCAGCCAGGACGCAGCTTCAGCTTGTGGAGAACATAAAAATCATGAACTTACTCGAAACAGAAGCGAGTCTCGAATGGAGCAAACAACTTGAACAAATTGCTCTATTCAAACATTTTCTCGTAATTCCGCTATTAGTAGATTGCCGAGATAAAATACTTCGGGAAGCCAATAAAAATAGGCGGCAATCGAAACGATGATTGGCCATAAACGCTAATAATTATCAAATCGATTTTACTTTTAGCAAATTAGAAATTATTCTCGGCTGATGAAAGAAAATAACTAATATTTCCGGTTTTCCTTGCCAGCCGGCTGGCCGTTTACGCGCAACAATCCCGTTTTGGATCCTTATTACAAAAGCCCGCGAATTTAAATTTTGGATCTGGCCCGGGAAGGAGACCACTTTGTAAAAATTCGATGATAGAGAATTCGAGCTAAAATCGCGCAATTGCATGCCGCTGATACTTCAAATTTCAAATTCCCCGTCTATTTTGCATCTAGAGGCATACAAAACTGACATATTCAGCACGGGCATGAATTTGCGCAATACCAGTCAAGATTCGTGATCAGTAATCATTTTGATCAGTAATATCATTCGTCTTGGAATTCCATTCATTGTTGCCTGCACATACCGAAGTCGAACCAATTTCGTCTAGCAGGTCTTTCGTTCTCACGTCGTTCGTTTTCTTCCAAACGTTCAGTTTCCAAGATGTCTCCAATCGCTGTCATTGAAATGCAGCTACCTGAAAAAAATTGGCATTTTCAGTCGCATTGAATTGAAAATGGCTGATTTTATTGGATTATTGTGATGGAATGCTCTGGCATCGCGCAAGGCATTTCAAACTTGTGTCATGAGGATCCAAGCCAAAATTCTCGACTTACCTCTTTTTTTTTGGATACATTTCCACATCTTCGTCGTGTTTCTTGACGAAATTCGCTGGAATCTCTTCGTCCAATCGAATCCAATCTTGTTTCAATCGATTCAATAATACTCGTCGTATTGAGTTTGGGAATGATCGTTGCCTTATCGGATAATTTTCACGAATGAAAATTTGCATTGCACTCATCGGACGTTTCGGTGTATCGACTGATTTCAATTTTTCGTTTCGGCGGACGTGCTTTTGGATCTTTCTTCAACAACGCGTATCGAGCTCGATACATTTGAAGCTGAAATAAATGGAGCTGATCAGTTTTGGAAGGACCCTTCCAAAAAGCTGGGGTCTTATTTGACCCCAGAGTCAGAAATCCACAGTAATCTACTGATCAATTTTGCAGAATGGTTCGAATTTGATTGAAATTTGACCCCCAGAGGTTAATCCAACAGAATCTGTCAAATCTATACCTGTTCCATATACCGATCTTTATCCTTCTTGGCTAATTCCAAATACGGTTGCCTTTGATCTTGATCCAAACGAATCCATTCATCATTCAGATGTCGTATAAAACTTCGGATGCCTTAGCGAATGCACCGATTTCCGCATCCATACGTTGATAATTTTGACGAATATAATAATCATTCGCACGTAATGGTTCTTTCGGACGTTTCAATGCAATTTCTCCCTCTTCTTCTGAGGAAGATTCTTCATTTGAAGATTCGTCTTCCGACATTGATGCCACGTTTGGAGAAAGAAGACTGAACGAACTGAACTCGCTGCGCACGAAACAGGCACTGCTTGCCTGCAAATTTTGAGGCAGGCAGAAAAATCAATAATTTTGGGACAGTTGCAGCGTCTGATAATCAAATGGGATGCATTGCAATGAGTTTAAGAGTGACTTTCTGAGAGAATTCACCCATGCCTATAGAAGGGCGGACCATTTGAAAAACTGAAAATAGCTGATT
>JAQIWJ010000337.1:0-23618 GCA_034695185.1 Discolaimus major
TAGTTGGTCCGCCTAGCCTTAAGCCGAAATGCACGACCCATTTTCCAGGCGTTCCTCTCAACATCGGCATGTCAACAGGATATTTGGGACACGTGGAAATGCGGATTCCACGCACGGTGGACCACCATAGCCATTTCCACGTTCACCTTATTCCCTGTTTTGTTCTTATGCAAATTCAGAACGGATAACGAATTCGAAGATCCATTGGATGAAGATTATTTACCATTTGGCAAAAAAGCAAGCTACGCCCCTGTAGTCATCCACGACAAAACGGTCAAAATTTTTAGCATACCCAAAATGGGCACGATGCGCAGGAAACCGCATTCCTCGATGAAAATACGAGCGACGAATTAGGCGAACCCCAACCGAAAGCCTTACTTCGTCATTTATCATGGTTGGATTCGAGATCGGATGCTTCGGACGTTCATGTATCGCCCGAAGAGCAGCCGTGGTGGAAGAAATTGCAAATATTCTACACTGCACCTTCAGTGAAATTCACTTATTATACAGTAAGCATCATATCCATATGGAAAATGGCGAAATTCGAATGGTTCTTTTGCAGTTTTTCTACGTTTTATACTTACTTTTGTATTGTTATGTGATACTATTTTCATTGGGTTATCGTATCAGCAATGCAGAAATCATGTTCCAAATATGGACATACGCCATGATGTGTGAGGAAATTTATGTGGTAAGCTTTTTTCCACCTCTCCTTTTGCCTGGCCAACAGCAAGCCTGCCAAATTGCAAGTATTTAGATTTTCAAATACCCGGGTAAAAAATCCATGGCCCAAGTGAAAGCTTGGTGGAGTTACAGTTCTTACGCGGCCTGGAATCGTATGGATTTCTTCGCGCCTTCACTCACGTGCCTGGCATTCGTCCTACGTTGGTTCCCGAACTTATTCAATTTCGCACGACTAATCTTGTGCCTAAATTTCATACAATGCATGTTTCGATTATTCAAAGTTTATTACGTGAATAATTATTTGGGACCGAAAGTGATCATGATAAAACGCATGGTACGGTCCTCTGGAAGAGTGACCAGCACATTCGGCCATTGCAATGAGTATTTTTAGACTTGGCATTTGACAATGTTCCTGGGTATTTTGGCGGTTATCCTAGTATCCTATACGGTAACATTGGAAGCAATGTTAGCTGAGCACGAGAGATCGTATTTCCATGGTATTTTCTGGACTTTATTTCATCACGGCGTTTGGGTATTGTTCGGTGAATTGCAAGCCGAATTGGATTTAGGTATATATGTATTGGGCGTATATTTGCATAAAATCTGACTAGCACGGCAAAGGTCAAATTCGCCGGCATACTGTAACTGCTGTAGCACAATGCGAGATCCTGAATCGGGTCATTAGCAAAGCATATTCTCTGGTATAATCGGCAATGCTGTTTCTAGTGGTGATAGGCAATCTCATATGATCCATGATCATAAATATCGATTTTCTTATCAAAATAACAGCTCTAAATCCAAATTTTCAGTGAAATTCCAGCCAGCTTGCCTGGACGCAAATACAACTTCGTTCGAGAAATTCGATTGCACAGTCAAACATTGGCCACCTCCCATCCTGCTGGCAGGCTATTGCTTCGTTGGGAATATTCTGCTAGTCAATATGCTGATTGCCGTATTTGCGTAAATTATTGCTGCTTTTCAAAAATGAAAATGCACTGTCGCCTTTTTTGAAGGCACGTTTTCCAACAAGTGCAAAGTCAAAGCGAACAATTATGGCGATACCACATGTATTTCCTCGTGAAAGAGTACAAAGAAAAAGCATTATTACCACCACCCTTCAATGTGCTGGAATATATTTTCCGATCATTCAGAGGGTGTTGGAGGAAATATCATAAATTGAGTATGGCTTCGGCTATTGCGTACTTCTACAGTATGCCCATGCAAATTCAAAAATTTCAGACCACGACTCGAATAAACGTTTCCCATCGTGGAAAGGGGATTATGAGGAATATATAAATGCATTCGAAAATGCTGCCCGTTTGGATATGCTTGATCAAAGCGCAGGATCATCAGGGGATAGTCAAATTGGAAACACTCTACAGGAATTGGCCGATGAGTAATGTGCCTATCAATCATACCCAGATTTCAAAAATCGATAATTTTCAGATTGAAATCAGTAGCTAGCACGTTATCAGCAATCCAAGCATCGATCGGTGCCAGGAAAATCTCCAAAGATACCGGGGATAGAAAAGCGTCCAGAGATGTGATAAATACTGTATCTATCCAACGTGCAGCTAGTCACGAAGATAGAAAACCAGTCGGAATTTCTCAAATCGGACCGAATAAACAAGAATTCACTCCGGCTGCTCCGGAACAGGCACCGACAATTTCGCCGCCGATGCTATGCGCGTTTAGTGGCGTCTCGAATCAGATCACAGGCCCTATTTTGAGAGAAGCCAAATCGTCGCCTGCATTATCGAAAGCGGCTGATCAGCATCAATCGAATAACGGATCGGAACGTGATTCATTGTGTCTAGATGAAATGGACGATTCCATGCCTCGAACTGGCGATGGAGTATTGGAGACTTTTCATGATGCAAATGAGTGAATTGGTGATTTTTACTAATCAGTGCATGATTCTATACAGTAGTATATCTGGCTATACTGTAACCGCAATTCAGAATTTACACAGCAAGAAATTTGTGATGACGTAAAGCATTGTTCTCAAAATTGCATGCATTCTCATAAAAAATGCCACTGTGTATCGCGATAGAATCTAAAAAAAGGATGCCACAAAAAGGCATCTACTAAAATATGCATTCCAATTCTATCAAGATCCAATATTTCACCGTGTCTTTCATGCATCAACAAGATCACATATCTCCGGGCTCTGTTTACGTCTCTTTTTTTCATTCGGCTATCATGCATCACTCGATTGAATGAAACAAGATCCATGACATTCAAGCGGAGCAGTCGAAAGCCGATCGGATTCTGCTGTTTTTTCCCCCATCCATGATGGATAGACTTTCGAGAGGTGTACAGAAAGAAGTTCAAGGGGCGGTTTTTATTTATACCGCCGTCCAGTTTTTCCCAGCTCTCCTCATAGTCTCGGGTTTTGGGGGGAATGGCCGAGGCGGCTCTCCTGCCTGGTACACACGGGTTGTCAATAGATTTTCTCTAGCTTCTTCAATAAGAGACCATGCGAATAACGTTAGCTGTCGGCTTCGTTGAAGCAAACGCAGAAGCTGACGAAAGAAAGAACGAAGCTGTACACGCAGTTATATCTTCGATGGCACGTTTTTGCTTTCTCCAGCACTTCACACACCGATTCGTTCCAAAATGAAGCTAGTGCTCCAGAATTAAATTATCACAACCACTAGTTTCCATTATCAAAGCCTGTGGGATGGGGGTACGGTGATGGTGTCTTCTAAAAATCGCCCCGGAGACTAGCTTTAACTCTAGCATAGCGTATCAACAGGTCTTCCTCTATTTCAGAGGGAAATTATCGACCACTTTGGGCAGGAAGTGGTCAGAGGAGTAAGCTGGCTAAGACCCGGGCACGTAAAGCTGCCGCATAAATAAGCAAAAGGGCAGCAGTTGGGGGCTAGACCAAGATGAGTGATGTTAAACGGTGGACGATTTTCGCTTTACTCTCGCCCGAGTTCATTGGGAAAACGAAATACGCCATGGTCTTTGGCACAAACGGGAGCGAAGCCATCATTGTCACTCATGATGATCAAGTCTTTGGTCTTGGTACCAATCAGCACAGTTGTTTAGGTAGGTATTATTGACTCGTTTGCTGAATAGCATTGGTATCAGCAGAACTATAATGATAAATTTTGCATCACTGCGAGCCACTCAGAGCTATACAAACAACTCTTTTTGGTGCAGTGACTGTGAAAGCATGGATTGCATCCTGCTTGTGCAGTGATATTCAAAATTTTCTCACAATTCCCAGTCACGGCCCTTCCATGATATCAAATTTAATCAACCCTGAATAATTCCTGTCCATGCGCCCAGTTCTAAAAGCACCCAAATTGAAAAATTAGCCTTTGCATAGCATGATTGGAATGCACTAATCCCAATTACAGTATGATGGGGTTCAAATTTTTGCGATTCCCTATGCAGTGAAAAAAACAAGACAATACGCTTATTTGTTTAAATTATTTTCAGGGTTTTTTAATGGAATAGGTACGTGTATTATTAACTAGCATGTTTTTGCGAATGTGGGCGTGGTCATTTTTAATTAATAGAAAGTAGAGAGCTTTGGTTGTTTTTATTTTTCCCATCTGCCTGCCTGGCTATTGCTAAAATGTCACCCTAGAGATTTTCCGTGATGGAAACATGATCTCATGCGGATCTATTTATATCCGCTTCAGCTCATCCGGAGCTTAGCATCGATCCGACCCTTTCCTCGTTGCTTTTGTGCTAAAATTTGCTTGCTGTACAAATATCGTACTTATTTTTCTGCATACAACAAAAAGGATGGGGGAAAAAATGCTGTTTTCCATCTGCACTTGGCTTTGGTCAGTTTTTAATTACGTGCTAAATTTAGTGTATGAAAAACATAAAGTGGCTCAAAGGCCGTTTCCTCATTACGCCCCCTTCTTGCATCGAATCGTTCCTATTTCCGTTACTAGACACTTTAATTGGCATCGATTTTATGTCGTATTCAATAAGCACAGTCTACATTGACCATCTGCTGTGGTCACTCTCCTCCACAGGATAGCCAAGTAGTTCTAAGAAAAAAGCTGTTCTAGTAGTTGCGTGCACCTTTTTGCTCGTTCTTTATTTAGCTATTCTAATATGAGACCGATGGAAAAATTGAAACGGAATAATATATTTAGGTATCGGTAATGGATTCAATACATTGGATCCGATAAGAATAGAACCTTTATCCGGTCGTACTGTCATCGGTCTAGCATTCGGATCAGGTCCACATCTACTAGCTGTGACTGAAGATGGGAATGTCTATTCATGGGGCCATAATGGGTATATGAATTATGCACGATTCGAAAAAGTACTAGAAATCACGTAATTTAGGTATTGCCAACTTGGGAATGGCAATAATACATTAGGCACTAGTCCATCGTTGATCTCTGGATATTTGTTGCAATGCAAAATCGTACTGGTGGCTTGTGGGAGTCATCATTCGATCGGTGTCAGTGATAAAGGAGAAGTAAATCAACAAAAATTCAACAGGGATATGCTTCATTCGATTTTTCCAGGTCGTAAGCTGGGGTCATAATTCATGCGGTCAACTTGGGTTGGGGCATAATAATAATCAGCCGATACCGAAAAGGGTCACTGGAAATATAGGTACGCATTGAAACTGAACAAGTTCATACGATCGACTGATTTATTTGCAGTTGAAAAATTTGTGAAAAGTGTGGCGTGCACTCAGAGTTCAACCGTTGCTGTAACGGATGATGGTGAGGTGAGAAATATGCCAAAAAATTAATCAGCTTGATATCCATGCATTTTTGAGTGACTTCATCAAAAGCATTCTTTGCAATCCAAAGCAAAATCACATGTGACACCATTTTCAGATATACACATGGGGTCAAAATGGTAACGGTCAATTGGGCATTGGTAATTTGACCAATCAACCGAGCCCGTGTCGTGTTCTCGAATTACAAGACGTCTACATTCATCAGGTATTTTCAATATCGTATTACATTCAGCAGATACTGACCCAAATCGATATTCAGGTGGTTTGTGGTTTTGCTCATGTATTGGCACTTTCGGACGATGGTATTCTCTACGCCTGGGGTAGTAATAGTTGTGGTCAATTAGCACAACCGGCGCGTTCTCCCAATCAGCAGAACGGTATAAACGTTGTTGTACCGCTCCGAAGTGCTACCGAAATCGGTCGTATCTCATCCGTGGCTGCGGTGCACGCTTGTAATATCTCCGCAGCCACAACGTACGAGAATCGAGTATTCATGTGGGGTCTGATTCGTGGCCAATGCATTTCGCAACCTCAAGATACCGGATTCACTTCGTTGGACGATATTTTCGCATGTTTTGCTAGTCCATCCGTCAGTTGGCGGATGCTCAAATTTGGTATGAGGCCTCATCCGAGTGTCTTCCCGAATCAAAGCATCAAATTTCAGCCAAACCCAGTCCGAATTGTGTAAAAGAAGATCTGAAACGAGCATTCGACGATGCAGTGAGTGATCATATATTCGAGATGACCACTGGTCAAGGTCACCAAATTTCAGACCACAGCCGATGTGAAGCTGATGGTGGGTGGTCGTGCTATCCATGCGCACAGGGCCATATTGAAAATTCGATGCGAACATTTTCGATCCATGTTACAAGAAGGGGCTTGGTCGGAAGCTGATAAAGAATGTATTGAAATTCCCGAATTCAGCTATACCGTATATCGAGCATTCATAAATTATCTGTACACTGATCAGTTGGATGTTAGTGCGGAAGAGGCAGTGGGTAAAATTGCGCAATATGATCACATGATACGATTATCACAAGAGGCCATTTTCAGGCCTCCTGGATTTGGCCAATTCATACTGCGAGCAAGAATTGAAAGAAAGATGTTGCGAATTAATCAAAAGAGGGGTTACTGTAGATAATGCAGTACTATTGTACGCTGCTGCTGGTCGTTTCAATGCCAGGGTATGTATTCTTGGCCAGGTGCCAAAACAAGCTGACCAAAGCAAAATCATGTCAACTGCAAAGGCATGTGGGTTTTTAGGACTTGGAAGAGCATTGTTTTCGCTTTTGCCTCAATCACATGACTGCCATTACTCAATCGGAAGCGTTCCTGCGTTTGGACGAGCATACGATCAAGCATTTCATCACTGAAGCTGCCAGGCACGGTGCTTTTAGACATTGATACTGATTGGATTTCACATGTTTTTTTGACTCAGGCAATAATTTCTGTCCCGTGTACTCATGAAAATGCATGCATTTTACTCGCAGGGATATTTTCTCATTAGCTTATTTGATATGTATTAGAATGGGAATAATACCAAGGATTTGTGGATTTTATGTCAGCCAATTTATGTAATATGCAATATGTTCATCATGAGCCGTCTTGGAGCGGTTACAGTAATCCTTCTTCTTGGGGATTTGGCCAAAGGAATTACGCAATTTGCATGCTTTCAAGAATTATGAAACAGTGCATAGATTTTTTGCATAATTATCTAAAATCACTTTGAATTGTGGTAGTTGCGAAATCTTCCTCTCCAACGAGGTTTGCCAAAATGCGGATACGGAATTTCGCATCCAATTCGTCCATTTTCTACCGAAAGTGGCTTGACTCTTATCCTGCTCATCACCAGTGACTAGGCCGTGCAATGAATTGTAAATTTCACCATCACTTTCGGCATCACGGTCGCAGATTTCATCCAGCTCTGTTCTGGACCAATTGCGCAATTTATGCTTATATTCGAAATTCAATTCCTGAACTTCTTCGCGTTCTCGAAGACGTTCATTATCTGCAAAAATAAGCGGTGGATAATTGCGAAATTTCCGGACGCAAAGCGTACCCAAATCGATCAACATTCGATCACGTTGATCAACGATATTGATCAGAAGCTGAGTTAGCCCTTGTTCTTGTTCGATATCGTCTATACTTCGATCACTTTCAGGGCGGCTCATGATCACGTGGAGTTCGGCTTTGATTTTACTGGCCTAAATCGGGCATCCATGCGTTGCAGGGCTTCAAGGCTAAAAAAATCACCTGCTCCTCTAGCCACATGTCTTCCAAGATGTAAATCAACTCCGATTGACGTCTAGTAATTTCCGATTGCTTTTTTTGAAGCCGAAATAGTTCCTGTTCGATTGTAATCGCTACGTTTCTCGTACGTTCACCGCAGAATTCTAAACCATAGCATTGGATATTGCCATGGGCAAAATGCATGCAAAATTTACCCATTGCGAAGAATTCTAATTTCAAAAGTTCCGCCAATTTCTCTCCTTGCACCATTTTTTGGAATCTTTTACATACACGATACGGTGTTTCGGCCATATCCAACCGACCAAGTTCCTTGGATTTTCGGCTATCGCATTCATAATGCCCAATTCGATTTTCTTACTTGTCCCTCTGTTGGCCATGTCAATGAAACGAGAGATTCGGGGGTAAACCGAGCATTTTGATTCCTTTGGGTCTAGTTTGTTTTCCAAAACATACGTTTAATTTGGCCAGATGTCCATTGAGATTTAAATCTTGCTTTTCGGTGCGTACCCATTTTTGATAGAATCTTTTTATTGGTATTGGCTCGGTGAAAAAGGCGGCGATGATATTTGAGCATGAATTTGAAAATGCATATGTGTACCCATCAAATTTCTACTTATCAATCATTAGTGTATAATTATCAGGGTCGTGTGACATGCGATTTCTATTGGGAAATGACATTGATAAGGGGAGACATGGGGGATGCAAATGCAACTCGTGGACCATATACTGGCCAATCTCATAGAAATCATTTCCTACTGCTCATCATATTCATGGTGCATCATTCTCTCATCTCTTTATCCCAGCTGACAGGAAGTCATGAGCATATTTCCAGTTTTTAATCAAAAAGTAGCCTCTGGCATTGAAGCAACCTCTCGGATAAACTTTCAAGGCATACTTTCCTTCAATAATTCTGCCTTCACAGACTAGGAAAAAATGGGAGTACCAATCACGAAGCCTAAAAATATTCGAGAACAAACTAATCGAAGTCGACAAATCGATCGTCAAATGATGCGCGAAAAAGAGTTGGAAAAAACACGAATCAAACTCTTATTATTGGGTATACTGTAATTATTACATTTGGTCAGCATTGACCATTGGTCCGCATTTTACAGGCACAGCTGAATCTGGAAAATCGACTATACTCAAACAAATGAAGTAGGCATTTTTTTATGGCATTGAAATTTTTGACCTGAAAAATTATTTTCTCCTAGAATCCTCCATGCCCAAGGATTCAGTGCATTGGAAAGGGAGCATGAGAAATTGATCATTCGTGATAATATCATTCAATCATTATCCCTTATCATGCGGGATATGAATTCGTGCTGTGTGGATTTCGCTAATCCCATCCATGAAGTCAGTATATCCTTGATCATAATTACGAAATTCGCATAATCAGCATTTCAGTCAGAAATTCGATTGATTTTGGACGCGTCTAAATCCGCATCGATCGATTTATCCTCAATGTCTTATTCATTCCACGGTCCATTGATGGATGCTGTGAGAAGCGTATGGGCTGATTCCAATTTACAAAAGCATTTCGAGAATATGCTACATTATTCTTGTATGCCGGAATCACTAAATTAGTAAGGAAATTGTTGAGTGCATATTTCGAGGAGGAAGTAAAATTCAAGCCCTGTCACTTTAGACACTGAAGCAGGTGCTGGGAAATGCTAAAAATGGCCATTTTTGCGTCAGTTGTGCTAGGAGCTAATTCAATTTACATGTTGGCATACTGTAGAAGTCAGGCATGACGCATATTGGCGTACTGTACCTTTTGAATAAAAATGGCATATTGTAGATGCATTCTGTACAAAAATACATGCATTTTTGCGCCTGTCTAAAAACTAGCCACGAATTTACATTAGCAATGGTCAAATTGACCTATTTTAGCTTTATGGATAATTTCGATCGCATCGGTGCCCCTGGGTATGAGCCGACTGAACAAGATATTTTGAGATCTCGAAGAACAACCACTGGTGTTATTGAAGTGAAATTTACGATTAGAGAATTGACAACAACGTACAGTATTCGAGGCAATTGGGCTTGCCCAATTGCACATTCCATTTAAAATTGATCACAGCAAATCAATGGCTTGATCAGGATCTGATAAATCGATAATCGCATGATTTCAGGGTGATCGACGTCGGTGGTCAACGTTCAGAACGTAGAAAATGGATCCATTGCTTCGAATGCGTGAACGGTGTCATTTTCATGGCTCCATTGAGCGAATATAATCAAAGCTTGAGTGAAGATCATAAAATTGTAAGCAATTCTAAAGCTCTTCAGAAATCAGGCAACCTTCGCTTTAGAACCGCATGATCGAATCAATGCAATTATTTCGCGTCATTTGCAATTCCACGTGGTTCCTAAAATCATCGATCATCTTATTCTTGAATAAAACGGATGTATTCGCGGAGAAAATCCTTCAATATCCGATTACATTGGCTTTCCCCGATTATCCGGGTATGCAAATTTGATTACATAAAATCATACTGATCGGAGATTTTCTTTCAGGGCCTCAAGAATATAATGAATCCTTGGCATATATTCAGAGTAAATTCCTCGACACGAGAGAAAACGAGACGAAAATGGTTTATACACATCGTACGTGTGCTACTGATACTGATAATGTTCAAAAAGTATTCGAAGCGTGTTGGGATATTTTGATCAGGGCTAATCTAGCTCGTACCGGTTTTGTATAGCTCGTTTTGCGTTTGCGTATGCTTTTCATAAATGAGGTCATGGGAAAAATATCGTGCGAGGAAGGAGAGAAATGGATATCCTGTGGAAGCAGGCGGTTCTAGAGACGCATGCTGTGATAATATGTGATTACTTGCACTGATATCTCTGCTGATGGAAACTGAATGCAAAAGGTCAAAATGGGCGTCTGTGAAATGTGATCAGGGTTATCACCCATGACCAGCATAAGCATGCGCATGCTTTTGTCTGAATCGTTTTCGACAGCTCATTGCATGTGATATGAATGCAAAGAAATCATTGACGTCAATGGTGAATGTTTGTTTCTCCTGTACCCGATTCCATGTTCAGTTTGCTCGGAGGAAAAAAAATATACGCGTGAAATAATATGTGCATGTAAATTGCGTAATCGTAAAAAACGCATTCCTTGCGATAAATTCGGCAATTAATATTGCAATTTTGCCCCAATTTTTCGGCCGAATGCAATCCTCGATTTTAAATGTTCAAAATAATTTCGCATTGAAGGTAACCGCACATGTAAATCTGACCAATGGTCGACCAGAGTCGGTTCCTTGCTTTTGAATGCCATGGCAGAAAATCGTCTCTGATTGGATGCTGCCTTGGGTAGCTCCGCCTCCCCATCCATTTACGAAGACAGTCGTGTTTTTTTGCAGGCGAAGCAGTGCAATCATGCACTGTTTATCGATTTTTAGAAGATATGCCAAATTCCATGAATCATCCTCCCAATATCATCATAGCCATGAAAATGGCCATGCATATTCATTTATATATCTTAGTATTGATAATTTATCATTTCCATGAGAGCAGTTCAATTGTTCTCTTATCACTTGAAGATAAATATTCATATGCGGGTGGTGATTGTATTTCGAATAAATCCATCGTATTATCAAAATGAGGAGGCGGATGTCGTGGTGGTACAGGCGGTATGACTGGTGATCGTAATTTGATAAAATACACATCATCCATTGTCATTGGAGGATCTTCAAGAAATTCGTCTATTTCATGATTTTGGATCCACGAGAAATCCTTACAATAAGCACTATGATCAGGTGTGACCCCGGGATCATTGTTATACGTTGCGGAATTTGCATAATCATAATACGGAGTTGAACTCAAGAATTGCTCATATCGGTCTCTTTTCGATCTGCAAATTGAGATGCGATTTTTTAGTGCCAAAATTGGCCATGACTGCGTACTCTTCTCTGATTTCTTCGTATTGCTCTAACGATAGCTCCTGTCCAGGGAGCCATTGTTCGAAATCATTGGCGTATGATTCTTCTAAATACGCATACGCTTTTGGCGGATATTGACTGAAGCCAACTTTGCTCTGAAAAAGTCGGGGAAAATTGCTCAATTTCTGCGACATTTATGCTTGATTCTTTGCAAATGATGATCAATCTTACATCACTGAATTTAGGCCCACTAGCCAAACTGGTTTTCTTCGGCACCAATCCACCACCAATAATTTCGATCTTAATTTTTCTCTTCTTGATTGGACGAAGCCTTTCGGCTCTGTCCAAACTAGCATCCAAGAAATCCTCATGCGATGAGTCGTCACTGCTTTCATTTTTCGGTGCTATTGAAGGGCTGGGATCATTTGGCAAAATCTCAGCTGAATATTGCTGATCACCCTGTAATTGCAATCTTTATTCCAGATCTTCATAAGAAATGCGGCTTACATTCACCTGCAATTCCTGCTGACTGTGAGCTCTTTTCTGTTCGAATTTCATAAGCATATTCTTCATTTCGTGCAAAGCACTGTAATCTGCCGAATTCTCGGCAGATCTCCTGGGTGATGGAATTCGTCTTGGTTTTAGCATCCAAAAATCAGGCGGTCTAACAGGAGTCTCGTCCTGAATCGATGACCTCAACGTTGACATATTGTAATCGATTTCTGATAACGAATTTGCTGGGTCATCAAAATCGAATTGGGACAAATGCGCAGGAAATGGGGTTGGAGGCGGTCGTATGGTACCTGAAAAATGCAGATTGATTTGGGATTAGGTATAGCCAAAATTGCGCAATTACTTTCATGAATAGTGAATTGATCGATATCATTCAAACCGCACTGATCAAATGGCAATGAAAAACATGCAATTTCTGTCTTTTGCCTCAGTTCAGATGCGATTTCATGCGTATCGAAATCGGATATTTTTCCAGTTTCAAATCGATGCTTTATGGATCTGACTGTACTCATATCCTCTAAATTTTGTGCTTCGTCTGGACGAGGAATCAATGAAGCTTGAGATAATGCTTGACCAATTCTTTCTACTTGCTCTAATACAAGATCCACAATAGATTTCTGATGGATATCCACGGATTGATCAGAGATATCCGCATTGGATTTCGGTTTACTGGCAGCTGAATTTTTTGTATCATATGCATAATCTGACGAGTTGGCCATGGGTTTTTTGAATTTTGACCCTGAATCAGCATTGGAAGATACCTCCACGGGCGTCTTAGCTAATTTCGCATAATATTCTCTCATTCTCTTCACATATCCTGGACCATATTCCAATTCTTCCATGGTGGAATTGTGATCATTTTTAGCACCAGTATCTTTCCGCAGTGTTTTCTTCCTCTGCTCACGATCTCGGATAATCCAGGGATTCTTCTTGACGAATCCTAAATCCAAATCATCCATACTTGTGGACATTTTCCAAATTATTCGTTCGTTGCTACTTGAACTACTGAAATTTGATGCTAGTTTTATGTGGGCTTTCTTCGGTAATCAAACCTTGGGGAAAAGCTTTGCGTTTATGTCGTCAGAATAGTGATAAGAACATTTCGAACAAACACGCATAAAAATGACGCGCCCAAACTTTGGTGCTGGATACAACTGAAGTTTGGCTTCTTTAGAAAATAAAGCATTATGATTGGCAAAAAGGTTACAGTGATTCAGTGATGATATAATTTCGGTATCAGTATGATCAGGTATGATTTACCAGGCTGACCGTGGCTTTACTAAGGCTGACATACCGCAACATTACTGATTATGATCAATTTTGCATTTCTCACTGTGCCAATAGAAATCACATTAGAAAATTAAACCAAAATCAATGATTGTGGCAATTATATTTTCTAAACTGATTATTCGGCAGATTTTATCCACAATCTCTCTCCATTGAGTTCTTGGAATCAAGCGGTTACAGTATGCCTGCTCCAAGGATAAAGAGATAGGAAATTCGCATCGATTTTCTGCTCCCAAATAAGCGGTTACAGTATGCCTCGAGGCAGAATGTTTGTCACTTTTATCAATGATCTATCATAATCCCATATTTTCTGTAATTACATTCCATGCTCATTTTGAGCAGTAGTCATATTCTGAGCTACAGAAAATCAATTTTGCATACAAAAAAACTAAGCACAAATTTTGCATACAATCACGTAAGCTCGATACATGGAATATAGAAAAAAGCAAGATATTTCTTCTTCCATTCATTGGGCCTAACGTGTGCATTATTCATAGTACATGAAAAATTGAGTAACGTAAGAATCCGAGTGGGCAGTCATTTTGGCTTTTATACTTTGAAAACGTGATTATTGCGTGCTCATACATTTCGGAGGGGGCTTCTAGAGGATTTCTATGGGTGCAAAAACATGCTAAATTCGGACACCGGGATGGCGTTCATGCACGTCGGTTGTAAATCGAATCATGCCTCCATTGCTGCTTGCCTTTCGGGCGCCATGAAGAGGGTCTAAATTGCGTTCCTTCTTCTTGCTGCGGGGCTATAGCATGCCGTAATTGGTGGTCGTAATCAAGGTTGAAGAAACGGCATTGGAACGTCCATTAGCCGGACACGGGCTAGTGGCCGTTATAATAACACCGTTAATCGGGTGATGATATTTTTGCTGTTGCTGAGGCGAGCTAGGCTGCGGGGCGGTGGACGGCTGTGCTTGCGGTTGCTGTTGTAATTGCTGATGATTACGAGACGCTTCGAATAATATACGCCTGATTTCGGGATCTTGATGTAAACGTTCCACTTCGGCTTTATTCACTCGTCGACCGGCGTCCGAACGAGCCACCGAACGTATACTTCTCGTTGAACGGCTCTGAAAAAATAGCGAAATTTCATTCTTCCCTTCAATGCTATTCAATACTTTGCATCAGAGTCGATTGTGATGCGAATAGGAAGAAATTCAATCTGTTCTTCGAAAAAAGGGGCTTTTTTGATATGCTGTTTTTAGCATATTATTCATCCCCATACTACACATCAATAGTGTTTCATCATTTTTCCTGAGCTAATTTTAAAACTCGAAGAAGCCCTTCTAGAAAAAGCATAGGATTATCCCCTGAGAAAAGACTAGGTGTTAGAAAAGTAAACGCTTCGATGCTTGCATGATTTTGCAAAAGTAGGTTTTTGAAAAATGACGCAAACACTCTTCTCGTCCGCACATTTGTCAAAGATGAGCATTTTCTGTGTGAACTTTTTGAAAAATTTCATATGCGGAAATGAAAGGTAATTCATTATTTGCAAAGGTCGGGGGAGAAAAAGGTTCGTGACATGTACGAACTGGGAAAAACTAAACAAACGTGACCCTTATTTGTCAATTTCCAACACGTACACAATGCAGTTTTCGAAAACGCGAATTTTCATTCTACTTGAAAAACGGTGAACATTTCTATTCGACTAATAATGACACCACGTGCGTAGGATAAAATTCATCATTCAATCACGCCCCCTTTGCAAAATTCATTACATCAATGTTGAAGGATACTGTAAATTTCAAATTTCCCAACGCAAGCTTATGCCAATAGTGGCAACAGTAGCCATTTTATTTACTCTCGGCCTCTTCTGAAGGGTCGATCGGTGGGCATGATTATATTTAGAAAATGGACGCGAGAAGTGCCTATGCGCAAAATCCAGCAAATACTCTTCACATTTGATGCGTATATTCGAAGGAAACGTTTCCCACCAAACTACATGTTTGTGGTCCACTTTTTCCCATCTATTTTTGATCTGCATTCATCGGAAAATCGGCATGACTGACGCGCAAATTTGCATGCATATTTACAGATGGAATGCTAAATTTTAATCCTACTGTAGCAATTGGATGCCCCCTTGCTGAGTAATTTTGCAAAGTCAAATCTTCGCACAGGAAATTTTTAGCATGAAGATCATAATGAGAGGAAATTTGAGCCGATTTCGGTCGACTTTCAGAAAGCCGTTTTGCGTGTCATCACGCTAAAGGGGAGTCTGGAGAAAAAGGCGTAATCCTTTGGAAACAGCTGCTTGGTCGGAGCTAATCTTTAGACGGTAGATTGTTAGTCAGCTGGCATCAAGTAAAGCAGCTGCCCAGTGGGGGGAAAGTGGATATGTATCTAAATCATCGAATAACCTCCTAGACTAATACGCCCCTGAATGCTTCTCCCCTTGACCAGCCGGCCAATATTCTCATAGCATAGAATAACATTGCAGAATTTCTAAGCTCATTTTCGCCTAAAGCAAAGCCAGCATGCTGAGAAGAGCAAAGAGACTGGCACCTCACGTGAGAAAAACGACCATGCTAGACAGAGAAAAACCGGACGTCGTAATTGGCTCATAAGAACCAATCAAAATGTGTACACAAATGGTCAGACACGACTGTTGAAAACGTGTGCCCGCCTCATTTACTCAATAATACGCATTCCATAGTACTATAGAAAAAACGATGTAAAATTCCTAGGTGAAATTTTTTCAATGAATATGTCGTCATGACACGGGGGTGTATGTTGAGTAAATTTTGAACTCATTGTCCAGTTTTGTTCGAGTGTCCGAGCAAAGTGAAATGGAGTGGTCTGACTGTTGTTGAAATGTTTTTGTCATAATATTGAGGCGTAGGGCAAAAAAGAGAACCCAACGTTCATAAAATGGTACCACCCAGTGTCTGGACCAGGGCCGTGGTCTACGACCTCTCAGGGCAAGGCAACCTCCCCCGAAACATCCGTTTACGCCTTCTGTTCGGAGTAAAAGTTTTGACACTTTTTCCGCATTTCGAATGTACACAGAAATGCACCACTGTTTATGAAAACGCTCAATATTAACGATCAGTCATTTTCTCTCAATAGACCTACGTAACTTGCAAATGTAAAGTTCTGAGTGGACTTTTTGAAGCAATAAAATGCGAGCTTTATGGTCCTGTTTGTGTGCATTAGCATAACCGCGTCTACGGTATGCCGAAACGAGCATATAAAAAGGCCATACTCGACGCCTTCCACCGTCGTCTTGTGCTGAATGCGATTTATGAACTGGCCTTCGATGGTTCGATTGCGGTTCAACGATTCGATTCAACGCGGCCACGAGCCATGAATGTTGTAATGCTTGTTCAGCGCTCAATCTGCGCAATGGATCGAGACACAATAACGCAGCCACGAATTGTCTCGCTTCATCGCTCACGTCGCACCATAACTTGAAATGAAACAAATTTAAAACCAATGTAATCTATTCAACATGTTCATTGGGGGCGGAAGGAGTGTCAAAAATCATGCACAAAAGGCCAATGAAAGTGGAAAATACAAGACGAATACAATAGATTCGGGCCATGAGGGTTTTAGGGTACCCGTAATGATTGCGTGATCGAGATCACGATTTCAATCGTTGAACCATGATTGCGTATAGAATTTACGTATGAACTCACTTCGGGATAGAAATGATATTTGCACCTAAGAATATGTCGATAAAGTACGGTACGATTCTCATCGTCGAACGGCATTGAACCGGATAATAGGATAAACGTGATTACGCCCATGGCCCAGAGATCCACTTTATTCGTGTACGGTATTCGAGCTAAGATTTCCGGTGCTATGTATTCCGGCGTACCGCACGGGTCGGACATCAATTGTTGTTCGCTATTCTCAGTCATTTCGGGCGAACATTGATGAGCCAGACCGAAATCGGTGATCATTAATTTCGAATCGATACCGGGATGATAATACAGGATATTCTCTGGTTTTAAATCTCTATGCGTCACACCGATTCGATGCAAATACGATAAACCGTCCAAGATCATCTTTAGACTAACGGCCGTTTCGAATTCGCTGAATCGACCTTTCGATATAATCCGATCGTACAATTCCCCGCCGGTGGCCAATTCCATGACCACGTAAACGCGCGTATCGGTACGAAATACTTCGATCAGTCTGATCACGTGCACGTGATCGACTCGGGATAATATGCATAGCTCATTTTCGAACGGACCCGTCCCCGAATCGGCCGGCATCACTTTCATGGCGAACGGATATCGGCTAGCTTTATGTTCAACTCTCAAAACGCGACTGAAACTTCCTTTCCCGATCAACGCTTTTACGTCGTATTTAACGGTGACTCGAGGATCGAATTCGTTGCCACGACGTCTGCCGTTTTTCGGCCTCCTGATACGACCCGATAATCGCGTGAATACATTCTCGTGCCGAGGTGATCGATATTGATCGTAGTGATTCAATTGATTGGGATCTTCGCCGTACTGTTGTTGGAGCCTGTATTGGCCTACCGTAACCGCTTGCACGCCAGTGGATCGATTCCCTGGTTGAGGCGCCATGATTTGAGCGTCCTGAGCTCCGGGCGCGTGTCGATAGACGTAATAGTGATCGTGATAAGGGACGACGGGTGCCATACCGTTGCCGCAATCGTTTGCCACGTAAAATTGTTGATTATGATAACTGTGATATCCATTGGCGTACATGAAATTGGGCGGCTGATCTTTGACTATGGACGGCGAATAGACGAGACCCTTTTGCGTTAAAATCTCTTTCAATTTCTCATCACTACGAACCGAATCACGACACGGTAATTTACTCTTCGCACATCCCATTGCGAAGGCTCGGATGAATGCAAATTAGTATATTCGCAATTACATGCACTGGGGGATGGAGAGAAGCGCTTGTTTTGGGCCGAGGAAGAAAAATCTCCTGAAAATATGAGCGAATGCAAGTGGTATATATAATAAAAGTTGCTGGTACAATTTGAGAAATAACGAGGCAATACTCGACTGCCTTCACTTCATACGAGGCCAACCGCCACAATAGAGCCCCCCAAACCCTCACTCCCCGTCTTCTCTGGCTATGCTCTGCTCTGCTGCCTGTTGCAGCCGTTCAAAAGCATCGAAAAGGAGGAAAACTTTTCGGTCGCACACTTCAATAACTATGCAACTTCTC
The DNA here is from genome assembly GCA_034695185.1 of Discolaimus major. NCBI lineage: Eukaryota > Metazoa > Nematoda > Enoplea > Dorylaimida > Qudsianematidae > Discolaimus > Discolaimus major. Next base: position 18,519 of record JAQIWJ010000337.1, read on the forward strand.
CTCTGGCCGAGGAATATAGAAGGGCGGAGAAGAGAAGACGACAGAGTTTCTCAGGGAATTTCTATCCTCAGGACCGGTTTCAACAAATTCTCTATGAATGCATAAATGTACATTCTGAATGAGCACATACAAGGATCTTACAGGTGCATTTTGACTAGCTAAGCATATTTTAGAATGTAACCATTTCTATGTAGAACCTAGGCTGGGTGTTTTCGATTATGACAAAAATATGATGAATAGCATCAACTTGACTTTACGTGAGAAAAATGGGCGTTTACATTCGAGAAGTAATGGATTCAGCTTTGCCAAATATCGACTTAGCTAAGCTAACCAGTCTAGTCCACCACGCCGCACAAGGAGCAATTTAGTCCTCGACATGGACTCGTAGACGATTTCGATGAGGAGAAACGGTGGCAGCAGTGCCGTCCAACCAAAACACACCCAATACAGCTGGTTTCACCAATGTCCCGACCCACTGTCGTCCTTGTCGTGCGCAAAAAAGCATGGCAAACAGGTTGATGACTAAAAAAGGACATTCTTTTTCTCCGACTAGATTTAAATACTGACGCAGTTTTGCGTAGATTTCGAAGAGTTTTTACGCTTTGAAGAGTGAAAAGTAGGGAAAATAATACGCATGGCCTCCCATTTGGCCATTGGTTCCATGGAGCATGGAGAATGGCATTCGGATACGGCATTGTACACTTTGCGTAGAAAAGTGTTCGATCTTCTTTTAACTGAGTTCACCAACCATACAATGGTATTGGAAATTTCCCTCAGGCTATTACAAGACTGAGTACAGTACTGCCCGCAGTCATTACACTGGAAAATGCAGTCAATTTTCCCTTTTCCATGTTCTCATGGCTGCTCCAGTTGTCGGTTCGTCGACCTCCTCCCTCTCTCTTGGGTAAAATGTTCTTAAATGACACACGCACGTTTGCTACTGTTCCTGCTTCTTTGTACGATGAAAGGAGAAAACGAAAATTCAACGAATGCACAGCGTCATGGCTTCTTCCTGTTCAGTCAGAAATGACTGACCCGATGCAATCGTCATACTCATCAAAATGCATACAAAGGAAAATGGATATTCGAAATTTCTGACACCACCAGCTGTTTCCTGTGATCACTAGGACTTGCATTCTGGGAATAATTGGAAACTAGCTTGACGCAAGTGTCATGTCAATGACACGGACACAATGAATAAGCTTCTTCAAAATTCAGCCGTTTTCCAATACCAATACAGGTGCAAAAATAATGAAACCTTATTAGTGAACAATACGAAATACATATTCATGGTATTTCCTGTACCCGTGTTTATTGTCCCAATTAAAGCAAGACATTTTCTTAGATCGCAGCTAATTTTAGACACGTTCCATTCAATGCGCCTGGAAGAAAAGGTGACCAACTAGACATATTGGCGTGGAAAAAATTTCAAAGAAGCTACTCAGCCTATGCGCATTCATAGAATTTTACATTAGCCATCATTTCGGTCTGAATAGTGCATTTATCATCCATTGACTCAATTCAAAGCCTCTTCTGGTTGTGGTATCCGTAGAAACAAAAACTCCTCATCAATCATACTCAGCATTCGAATGAGGAATTCGCATTGACGTATACCTGAGGCTGGCACCCTAAGTATTTGCGTAGGTTTTTCCATCGAATACGGAAACGAGGCAGATGCAGGAAGTTGATTCATAAGGCGCATTCATTTTGGGTCCTTTTTAAAATTTTGGGAACTGTTCAGTGGCAGATGCAGGCAGGCGTACTGTAACCGCTTTGTATCTTTCAGAAGCAAGCAGGTGTACTGTAATCGCTTCTGTAATTTTGTGCAGAACGTATTAGTCCATTGTGGAAGGCATGGAGCTAAAAAATTCATGAATTTTCCACGTGTTCATTTATCATAGAAATTTGAGTGTGACATTTGAGTACGTAGAAAAATAAGAATTGCTTCTCCACCTTCTACCAACTGATCATACAAATATGCGACATACTTTTGCAATCACCAAATAATCAATATGTGCAATCATTAGAAACTTCCATTACAGTAACCCCACTATAAATTTGCCTAGAAATTCTGCGTATCCTGTACTTTATCATAAATATAACCATCGTGTTTTGCTCTTTTTCTCAAATCCGGCAACGATTGGTGATAACCGTTCAACGGTTTCTCATCAATTTCCACTTTCACTGGACGACCTCGAGTCCAGAAAATCAATTCGGGTCTTCGAGTGGCCGTATCATCGCAACCAGTCACGAAACTGGCCACTAAACCAATGATCAACGTTAATCCACCACCAACACAAGCGTGCATGACGAATGATAATGCGTAAATCTGATCGATACCATGTAATTCTGGAGTATATCGGCGATCGATTGTGTGATTCCACTGATCACTGCTATTAGCAATGGTCGAATTACATCCCGGCACAACCAACGATGGATACTGAACATTGTGCACCTGTGCACCGATGAATATCCAAAAATCGATACAAGTTGCTGATGCTGTACCGATAATGGCTCCGTATCGATTAGCCCACGGAAATAAGATACCCAATAATATCAATCCTACCAATGGACCAGCAATGGCTCCGCATGCACCTGTCACCACTCTCAATGCACCTCCCAATGGTTGAGCACCGAATGCCAAACATACGGATAACACACCGTACATGGCAGCGATCAGTTTCGTGATCACAGCTATTTGACCTTGATTCAATCGTTTTCGATTGGTCAACGGTTTAATGAAATCGTCGAATAAGACGGCCGAGAGTGAATTTATACTACTCGATACCGTACTCAAGGTTGCGCTGAATATGCACGCGATGTATAATCCTGGTAATCCGTACGTGCTTCCCAATAAATCCAGCATATAATAAATAACCAATTGATCCTTATCGATGGAATTCGCGTCGAAATTTCCATCAGTCCACAGGCATTTAGCCGAATACGCGAACATGATCAGGCCGATATAGAATACTAAACTGAACACGGTGATCAGCATTGGGATATTGGCGAATATGACAACCCTGGCCTGGGTCAAACTGGGCAAACTGCAATATCGTTGCAATGCGATTTGATTACATCCGAATATGCTTAATCCGAAGAAGATGCCGCCGAAATACGAACTCCATACCGTAGTGTATTGCAGGGGATTCGGATCGAAATTCAAGAATCCCTTGAATCGGCCGTGATCGCGTGAAATATTGTATACACTGCCAATACCATCGGCCGCTATCGTACCTTTGATGACCATTGATAATAGACCGGCGTACATGATCAATGCTGAAATGTGGTCATGCGAATTTTGGCTTAGTAAGGCTGCATTTGTTGGCTATGCATTTGCGAAATTTGCGAACGCATGGCTTATGACGCAAGATATTTCAAATTGAATTCTGTGCATTTTGCATTGAAATTTGCATGCAAATTTGACCCATCCATTCATATATACCTTGAAATGCATCGGTCCATACGACAGCTTTCAAACCCCCGATCGATGTATAAATGGTACATACCGCACCGAGTATGACGAGTAAAATCCACAATTCAATTCCAGTCACACCGGATAAGGCCATGGATGGTGCGTAAAGTACGACGGAAGTATAAACCAAATTGGTTGATTGGAACGAAATGGATGCGTACACACGTAATGCGTGTGATTGGAATCGTTCTTCCAAATACGCGTATATACTCATTGATGGTAATGGATATATGACAGGTAGAATGAAAATACCCGATATAAATACACCGCATACGCCACCGATGATCGTCCAACAGAATCCGGTGCCCATTGTATAGATTTCCGATGGATACGAGATCATACTGATCCCCGATACGAAACTGACTAATAAGGATAATGCGGTTGGTATCAAAGGCATCCGCCTACCGCCCATCAAAAATTCACCCGCTTCATCATTCTTATCCGATCCGGATGCTTTGGATTTTCTCCTACGTATCTTAGCTTTGATCGCATAGTAAATTCCGATTATTATCGATATGGCCAATGTGCAAAAGAACAGTACGTAATCGAATATGGAAAAAGTGGCCATTTTTGGGGGGCAATTTTTGGCAAGTATAGGTGAAGAAGAACGTTTCTCGGCCAGTAAAGAGGCGTCAATGCCTTACCAAGAAGGATGTTGATATTTGCTGACATTAGTGATAACCGGATTTTCGGCCGTTTGATATGAAAAAGATGAGATAAAAACGCTGCGTATGGAAAACACATCGTTCATTAGTAAGTATCGAAAATTGGAATGCAAAGTCCATTTTTGCTTCTATTGCGGGATACTGTAATCGCTCAACTTGATCAGACAAATCCAGGAGAAGTTACGCCAGCTTGCTTTAATCGACCAATCAGGATGGAGACACGCCCTCGCGGCGTACTGTAACCGGTGTTGCGTTTACTTCCTGGTTGATTTGATGGTATAGAAAAATCACGAAGCTAAAATAACTAATTTAAAAAATCCGGATTCCCGTGCCAGTCCTAATCCTGGCACCAGGTGCATTTGGATTCAATCCTAATCCGTTGGCACGAATGTTGACGAATGTACGTAAATGCTATTCATTCCAAATTCCAAAAACCAGTGCAATAATTTTCGCTCAACGTCATCCCTGCCCTCATCATATTGTTAATAATCCTGAATGAATGAAACCACCTATACGAATTCAATCAAATCCCTCGCAATTAGCCTCCTAAACTAGACTAGCCTAAAATTGCTCCCACCTCACAATATATGCGCAGGTTGATATTGCTGACTTCTCTGAGTCGAATTTTGCTGACGTGAGCAGAGTTGACTGTGAGAGAGTACACATTTCAGTATGGCAGAATATTATGAACTTCAATATGAAACTTCTCATCAGATACAAGAAGAATACGGGGATTATGCGAAATGGGTGAAAATTAAGAATGATGAAGGACATATCGGTCATCATCATTCGATCACTAAACGGGTCCTAAACGCCAGATTGCATTTGATCGATATGGTCAGATTATTATTGAAGAATGGTACAGTATGACCTGGGATTGATGAGTGTAATGAGTTGGCCTGGGCGTTCACTACAGTACACCTTGGTACAGTGCACTTTTCTTATATTTTCCCAAGGAGA
>JAQIWJ010000338.1:0-23587 GCA_034695185.1 Discolaimus major
ACGCTGGAGAATAGGCGTTTTTCTCCTGCACCTGTGCTCCGTACCCGAAACCTCGCGTGGTGAAACAGGCCCCAGGGCGAATATTCTCTTTCGTATACGAGAGTAAATTTTCGTAGTAAACAACCAAGGCCAGTGTGGATAACATTTTACGGCGAATAAAATATACGACCTTGCATTTTTATACGGGAATCAGGATTTTATCCGTTATGGATTAACTGAAAATTGGATTATAAGGTTAGTGTGTATGGATAGATTTAGCTATTGAGGATGAGATTGGCGCAGTTTTCTTGGATCGAAGCCAAATTATTGGCTTTCGATTTCATCATTCGAATGCCCCCAGGATTAGCGAAGCCTGGGTTTTTGCTGGATATTGAATGCCAGCATTTTCATTCTTGTTCATGATGGCAGGTTAGGTTTTAGGCATGCATTTTTAAGATGCCAATTACGATTTTTGCGTGGACTAAAGTCCAGTTTTCTGGTCAATTCGGATGGCTTCCAGAATTTTTGCATTGAGGATAGTTGTTTCCCCATTTTGAGATTTTTCCATTGGCCATCGATTTTTGTGAATCGCATTGTTTTACGTCCATTCGTTCATTGGAGGACGATCGGAATGGACGTCCGATTTATGCAGCTTTTCATGGAGATGAGGTTGGGTGGGGGGGGGGGGACTATAGTAGAACCGATGAATGTAGTCGGCGAATTCTCTCGTGGGAACGGGGTTTCTTGGGCCTAGAAGAAGGCCAATATATGCTTCTCGTATTTTCCAATATGCCGTTCGTGCAGTATTTATGAGTCGACGTAGATTCTCGGCTTTCTCGTTGAGTGAAAAAGTTCGATACGAGCCTGGCGAGTACGCGTACGTTTCGGCTCGACTCTGGGCCTGGGCTGGCAGGAGTTTTATGCGTAGGACGGCGTGGTTTTGATGAGACAGACGGTTGGTTAGAAACGGCTGCCCGTGGATAGCGGTAAAAACTGGAACCGATCAGTTTTGCTCGAATCCACGAACGAACTTCTCCATTCTACGTTCATTGCATACTCGTAGTAGAGGCCTTTGTGGGGAAGAGCTTCTGTGCGTGCCCTGCCCGGGGAATGAGTTGGCTTCGGTCGGTTGTAAGAACAGGGGGGCATTTTTGCTGCTCGTTCGTATCTTTTGCATCGATTACGTCGCCCACTCATGAAAATGGGAATTGGAGAGCATGTCTATTCTACGCTCGGATGGATGCCCATCGAACGGAAGGGCTGTTGGCACCCGTCTACACTCTCTCTCTCTCTCTCGCCCTATACGTACGCGTAGTTTTCAGACAGTTGAACGACGTCTTTGTGTCTCCCTGCTGCGAAGTTCACTTCAGCACACGGTTTTCTTTCATTTTTCCCCAACACACAACCCTATCTCTCAATAGTTCCTGCGTATATAGTAGAAGACTAAAAATCGTTCCTTTTTGTGGGTGGAAGTTTTTTTGATTCTTTGAAGAAGTGCTTCATCCAAGAGGATTGGGACATTTTCTAGTTGCTTTTCGAATAAACCGTCGTCGAGAAAACGCCCTCGTATTTTTCTGCAAAACTCGGCTTTCGAGGCGACTTCATGCAGGCAATTCGAAGTTGTTGAATATTTACGGCACCTTTTTTATGCACCCAGTTCTCGCCCTCCCTCTTTTGCTATATAGAAGAAAGGCCGGGGACTCGTTCAGGGTCAAGTCAGCGGTCGGTTAGGGGCAACCGCCGTTTTGCACCCGCGAAAGATGTCTCCTTTCTTGGTGTGAGGAAAGGCGAATTTATGATATCCAATAACCGATTTTCTTATGTTCACTTTCGGTGCTCCAATGACATTTGGGGGATGGTCATCATTGAGAGAATATTTGGGTCCCGTTTTATGTGCGGAATGAAGGGATGGCCTCATAAAATAGGCTTCTCTACGATTTCATTCAAGGCCGTGGATTCTATTCAATCCTACTCTACGCAGTGCCCATGTATGGGGCTGGGTGGATGGTGGTATTCGCACGCTCTGGGTTTGTGCCATTTTTACGTGGCTGCCTTTTGTGAAGGACCCTGAGTCTCCTCTCTTTTCCGTAAAGGGATTTTCCTTCCAGGCGGCTGTGCTGGGATCGATGAATAAGGATTTCTCATTTCCCTTCTCCTTTTCCATGTATACGGTGATGACGAGCGAATAGGCTTGATTGAATGAAGCTTTCGTCCTGGGCTTGTTCTTCCGGTTTTTTGTTGCCCTTTTTTCTGCTCCCTGTTCACACATCACGTAGTATAGTGACGTGAATTCGCATCGCCTCATTCCGAGCAATGGCCTGGACGTGCAGATGTACCGTTTCTACTTCGAACGTGATCAAAGGCGGACGGAATTGCGTTTTCCGTCGAGCTAGTAGGATGGAATTATTCTTTAGCTCATTTATTCCTTATGAATTACGTATCGATCTCGAGAGAGAGAGATGTGTGTGGCAATTTTTTAATTGAGAAATTCCGCCTACACGGTTTTGGGTAGGTCGTATTGTCTTCATTATCCGCATTCTTTTTGAATGCTCTCCTCTCTTCGACTATGTTTTTACGATGCATTATTCAAATGCTTCCTGATGGAAATTGGAGACTGGACTGCGTATATAGTCATTGAATTGACACGTTTTCGGAATTTCACCCATTTTATTCATTCATCCTAACGGTTCTGTGACTGTAGAATAGGAAAAACGGCAGTGCGAAATTTTTGAACGGTTTCATCGTGTTTACCTTTCGAGTTTGAGGTTGTCGGGAGACAAAAACAGGTTTTCGACGGCGGTGAGAGAAGAGTTTTTAAAATTTTCGCCCGTTTGGCCTTTTACTATACGTGTACGCTGAACAGGGAGAGCATTCATTTTTACGTTTTCTCTCAACGCGAGTAAAACGCGTAGGTCCCTGTTTGCGTGGCTCGTACTACGTACGAGCAGAAAGGGGGGGAAGGGGTCTTTTCGAAAATGTACCACGTACGTATTCGTTTCTACGTCGATCGTAAAAGATCCTATTCTCGACTCGGCCGAGCAGCGTTTACTGCTGTTTTTACTCTCCACATTTTGAAATAGTAATATTAGCTCTAGGCTCACTGTGTGAACAATGAAATCGAGCCGAGCACTGGGGATGGCAGAATGATGAAGTAGATTTCGAAGCTCCAATTTCAACAGACCTAGGGAGGATCATTTTGGATTTTTCGAGCGTAGGTGTGGTTTTGGCGAAGTTTGAGTTTTTGAGAAGTTTTGGGAAAATGTTCCTCTAAAGTATGGTGAATGCATCATTTTTCATAGTGGAACTCTTGGTAATACTGTTTTTCTATCTTCTTTAACCCAGATGGCTTTTCTATTGGAAATTGGCTCGTAAAACTGCAAACACTAGAAGCCGCAATGATTATATCTCGGGTAGATAGGAGAATGATAAATGCTTATTCCGAGGATACTTCGGTGGGTTGAAGCGTTTTTTTTGTACATGACACGAGAAGAAGCCGAAAAGATGAGGGCACTGGTTTTTGCATAGAATTCCCTTAGCCGATTCGAGTTTTTCTCGGAAGGAGCCTGTGTGTTGAGACAAGGCCGCCTTTTTTATGTCGTTTTCGCCACTCCCCCGAAATATCTGGACATGTTTACCAATGTCCGATTTTTAACGTTAGTCTCGACGGGGTCATGAGCAAGCGGGAATGGATATGAATCCTCGGCTTAAAGTTTGAACTCATGATGCTTATCTTTGAGACTGCGTTTTTTTCGTCTTTTGATTGACTGATATGGGGGGAATTGGCATTAGCCAAAAATAGAGACTCCGCGTGTCGATTATGCGCTCGTAAGCGTTCACTAGGGCGAGTCTAGTCGGGGTAAAAGCGTAGTTTTTTTTCCGAACAGTTCAGCTTTCCAGTCCAGACCGATCATTGTCTGGACGAATGTATCCATGGGTTTGATTTTTCTGATATCTCGATGCCCAGCACGACCTTTCTCTAGGCGGTTTTTTTATCTCAGCTTTTTCGGGTGTGAAAGACGCCCACACTAATGATACCCTGGTTGGGATAATCAAACGATGGAATGTTGCTGTTTTTGTTGCATTTCGACCCCTTTTTTGGCATTGGGACGGGCTGGTAGCTAGGAAACGCGTTTAGCTATGTTTTAGTTAGCTTGAACTTATGCAAATTTTATTTGTTAAATACGCCTTTTGTATTTCAGTGATAGAATATTGAGAATGAAGATGCCATATTCGAGGTGGATATAAAATCCCGTAGCCATGACGGAACGTTTTCAACAGCATCAATTGATGAATAACTCCGCAACGACGTCTCAGAATCCGTGCACAAGCGGCACGCATTCGATGGCCATGATACCGAATGCTCAACACCAACAGCAGCACCAAATTGGGAGCGGTTTCATAAGTGGACGCACGAATTGTTATCGAGACGAGAAATCAGCTATTCCGCCGAAACTCAGGGGCAAACGACGAGCCACGACGACGACGGCCACCGTCAACGATCTCGATACACCACCGCAATTAGCATCCTCCGCAACGACGCCTGCCATGAACCAAATGAATATTGAATGCTCGCAAAATTCTGCCTCCGGTTCAACGTCAGCCTCAACGTCGCCCTCGCCTGCCATGCTTCTAGTCCTACAACAACAGCAACAGCAACGATTGCAACAATCGACCGTATTGCATAATTCGATCACCATCGTATCACCCGGATCACCCTCGTCCATTCTTCAATCGTCGCATCAAATGGGGGATCAACAATCGTATCGATCGCCGAAAATGCCCAAGATTCAACAGCCGCAATTCACTGGCGGATTATCCATCTCGAATGAATCGGCCGGAATTCAGCAACAAATGCATCCGCTGGTGATTCCGACGCCCAGGCATTATCATCCTGGTCAAGCTAATCAGATTCTGTTGAATGCTGCGGGTAAGCATGGAATTTATGCGCATTCATCAAAGGTTTTGAATGCGTTCTCATCATTTGTTTCAGGTTCCAATTATCATTTTCAATTTACGCCGCAATCGTCAGCGATCAATTGCATGCAGCAATCGATGGCTAATCCGACGTCGTCGTCGAATGCGATGATGACCGTTCCGAATCATAATCAGAACGCTCTATTATTGCGACAATTTCAAAATGAACATGCGCCGAGTATGGTCTCATCAATGGGCGGCTCGATTCATCAAGATACTGTCTGCGTATTGAAATCTCAAATGAATGAGACCGCGGAAAGCGTTGAAAGGCGGAATTTTAATTCTCAACCGGCCGGAGGAGACGACGGAATTATGAACGAGGCGAAAGAAGAAGACGACGATGATGAATTGAATTCGGGCCAGGCCATTTGCTTGAAAGGATGGAAAGGAACTCGCGTATTAGCCAGATTGCCCAATCAAGACGCCTTTCATTCGGGTTGTTTGAAAGTGGTTCGACGGAATGGTCGCGATATCGGCGTGCAATTCGACGGCGTTCGAGACGGCGTATTGACATTTTATAACGACGTATTAGAATCGAATCGGTTGGATGTTATTGGCGATCAGATTCCGGCTCCCAGCGAGGTTAGTGCATTTGGAGATCCAATCTTGCTGTGACACTAATTTGGTGCGTTTGTTGCAGGTGAAAATCGGCGATATGATTTGCGCCAGGAGGAACGGCGATCAACCAACGTTCGAATATTCCGAAGTTGTGGGTATGAGTATGCGGCCGGTCAGCTTTCAATTGAGATTTGATCGATCCAATCACGGTGGTAATGCCAGGCATCAACGATCCAGTACGGCCGGCAACTCGGCGTTGGACGAGGAGATTTTATGGGTATCCAGAGCGAATGTTCGATTATTACGAGCACCGTGGTAAGTGGGCTGAAGAATGATTTGAATCACGATGATAAATACAGTTGGTTTTTAGGCACGAAGAATTGATTTCTTGTGGCGTTCGAGTACCAAGCGTGGGTGCATTGGCCGCTTCGACCCCATTGCCAACAATGGACCAACAAAATGCGATTCAATCGTCTCAAGCGCAACATCAGCTTCAAAATTCGATGATTTCGGGCTTATCGGCGTCGTACGCGTCCAATTCCACGGTCACGTCGCCCGTGCAATACCAACAACACGCGTATTCTCAACCTGCGTCCTTGTCGATCACGAATATTACGCCGCCAGCGTTGATGGGAAGTGCATTATTCAATTTGCCTTTACCGAACACTTCGTCAACCGCCAATCCACCGTTGCCCGCGCCCATACCGCAACGGCCGAAAATGCTGCCACCGATTTCGATGAACAGCGGAGGAAGATCGTCGTTGACTTCGGATACGACCGGATCATTCGACGCAACGCCAGCCGATGGATCGGCCGCCCCGAGCGTTGGACACGAGGAGGAGGATAACCGAAGCGATCTGACTCCATTGCCAGCAACCATGAACCTCAATCATCAACCCAACGAATCCGGTCAAGGAAATCTACCGTCCACGTCGTCGTCGTCGACGACGTTTTGCAATAATTTCGACGACAGTATCAGCGTGGATCGAATGTCGGTGGCCAGTTATTCGGAAAGTTCAGCTACGACGCCTCGGTCGGCCACGAGCGTATCGGATCATATCAGCAGCACTGGTCCGGCTAGTTCGAATATTACGCCAACGTCGGCCGAAGCTCCTTCCTTCTCATTGGACGCGTCAGTATTATCCGGTGCCATGGGTCAAAGTGGTAAGTTGAAAATTTGTATGTTTTGCAGAGTGCATTTATTCAGCACAGCAAATTCGCATAAGTTTTGAACGCGTAAGTGATTTCTTAGCGTGATTTGAACTTTATCCTAAAACGGAAAGCATCGAATATAGGCGCATTCTTCTTGATCACCCAGGTGATCCTTATTCTCTTGTACAGAGGACATATTAATAATTCGGTTTTATCATGAATTAATAATGGCACGGTTAGGCTCGAAAATGCCCTTAGTTGATAGGATTTCAAATGAAGCCATCTAATGGCTAGTGAGCGAAAATGGATTGTTTTAATTATGGAAAGCAGTTTGAACCTTTTATGGTTCATTGGTTGATAAAATGAGCCGCTCAAAATTGCCTTCGAATATTTGATGCTATTTTCGCATTAGGGCATAATGCATGGCGTACTGTAGAATTTGTGACAATTTTGCACCGATTCAAAGAAGATCTTATTTTCGTAGGATACGGTGGAGGATCGAACAATAACGGTTCATTAACGCAGCTACAACAGCAGCAGCAAAAGCACAAAAAAGGGGACGTGGTGGTAACACCGGGCGGTATTCGAAAGAAATTCAATGGCAAACAATGGCGACGTTTGTGCTCGAAAGAAGGATGCAACAAAGAATCGCAAAGGCGCGGTCATTGTTCGCGTCATTTGTCCTTGAAAGGTATGTACGGTTATTCAAGTTTATTCATGCGTGCATGCTATTTATACACGCACAGAGAATGCCCTTGAACTGATGGGCCATTCTCCAGGGGAAAAATACAGCCATGACGTCACAAGAATTTGCGTTATGGCCAATGTAGCCATAAGCATTTACAGCGTAATTCATGTTTCAGACAATGGCTCATCTTCGAACAGGCCTGGAAGTCCTGTTGGTCAACACGCGTCGGACGACATCTGCAGCAATCAAACGGGCGGGTCAGCTTTATTGGATTCGTCGAGATCTTCGTCGGCAACTGGTCAACTTCAAAATCACCAACCGCAACAACGGTCGTCGTCGTTCGACGAAGCGGCGGCCGTTAGTACTTTGCTCAACTTGAGCACCACTGGTCGACCGAACGGTTCGGGAAATGGATCAACGATCGCACCGGCGTCATCGTCCAACGCTGCGGGAATAGGATCAGAAGCGTATACCGGTCAATTAGCGGCGGCTGCTGCATCAATTCTCCTCGGATGCCAGCAACAACAGATTCAATCGCCGTCACCCGTATGTTCGTTATTGCCAGCTTTCACCACAAATTCAGGTGAACAGTTATGTTTTGCTTTTTTGCAAATTTGGACTGGGAATTTTGCGCATGGCATTGCTGTGACGAGGTTTGGCGATCATCTCGACCGAATTATGCAGGAGGGTGGGTTCTCGCGTGTCCAGAAATAGGCGTATGTCGATTTTGGATGCGTCAGATTCGGTTTGTTTTTTCACCTCGTTTTCTGATTTTGGGAAGATTCTATTTTTGTGAATACATCAAGCCGACAGGTGGGCTTGGTGTGTTGTGAACGTCGTTTTCGATGTGTTTTCTGCATGGACGGTTTGCGTCATGGCTCCTGTGTTCCCCTCTCGTCTTTTGCTTTGAAACTCGTCCGTCAAGAGTCAGCAGGTGTGCTCGCTTTGATGTATTCGGGGGCTCTCTTTTCCATACGATCCAAAGATGGAGAGGAATGTGCTTACAAATAAGCTATCCTCGGTTACTTTTCCTCCTCTTCTTCTTAGTCGCCCGGTTTTTGGTTCATATTATATTCGAATGATGCCGAATCGAGGCACCGTTTGTAATAGACTTTGATAGGGCTAAATATTCACGAGATAAATAGATGTCTTCGGGATGATGATGATGAGGGGAGAAAAACGCCTCGACCGCTGCTGTGATTAGCTAATGGCTTCGTATAGGATTCCCTTTAGTTCGCACCTGTTTTACGGTGCTTCTTGTGCGAAGAAGTCATGCGACTATCTGAGAGCTATGAAAAGAGTCGCTTAATTCGTCCTAAAGCGAAATGAGTAGAGAGGAGAGGGGGGATGGACGGGGACGGTGATTGGAAAAACCTTGGCAAAATATACGAGGCGGCATATAGAATGTAATAATCTAAAAGAGAGAAAAGATACGCGACTTTTCTTCTCTTCTCCACTCTTTATGTATACGAGGAGGACGAAGGGGGGAAATATGGCCGTTAGGCTTTGACATTTTTACATTGGCCATCATCATAGTTGGTTGTCACGCGTCAATGCCATTTTAAGTCCACGGCTGAGAGAGAGAAGAGTCATTCGTCAGCCGGGTGGCGTTCTTTGCTGCCACCGTTCGGCCATATCTTCTTGCTATTTGCCTGGAAAGGTTGTTTTTTGTGCACTGCTGCACCCGCAATTCTTGTACGCGTACGTTTATAGTACTACCGATTGGTGGCTGAAATTCTGCCAGCCTATGTCGTCAGTGTTGCCGTTTCATCCATCAGCGGAAGACGAAACGGGACGGGGGTTTTGTAGTAACGTTGTTAGTAGCGTGTAATTGACTGACGTTCTTTTGGCTTGGCAGTTGGACAAAGAACGGAAGATTCCCATTGGCAGGCTAAATATTGTCAAAGCGAGGGGGAAAAAATATCAACTCATTCTTTCGTATCTGTTTGCTCTACTCCGGTGGCGTAGGAGATTACGCTTTGATAAGCAGCTGCCGATTGGGTGGTTTTTTCCACATTTGGTCCTGATCCAAGGACAATGATTGTGGACTTATGATAACTGTGCTGTCATGAGGCATTTACAATTGCCTTGTCGTTTGGATAAGAATGAAGCGGCGGCTTCTGTTCCACCGCAGCAGCCGCCCATTTTACCAATGCCGCCTCAGTCGAGCGTATTCCAACAGAGGCATCCGATGGCGTTCTGCCCGTCGTTCATGAATCTTCGCGATCAACAGCACAGGCAACGCGGTTTGGACTTGTTCAATTCGCCATTCTTTGGCGGAATGTGCAGTGCGTTTCGCGCTTACAATAACGCCATTCTTACAGGCAATCGCCTGATTTCATCGACAACGACGAGTCACCAGAATCGCGGTACCAATGAACTTTCGCCTCTCTCCGGATCGCCATTCTCAACTGTACCGTCATCGTTTCAACCGTCGACGACGTTCGCCGGATCGAAAGCTGGTCAAACGACGACTACCGTATCGAATAGTGAAGAATTACTAGCGACCACGTTCAATCATTTGATACCGTCCAGACCGAATCTCGGATCGAATTTGGGACATGAAACGGAGAAACGACCGAATACGCAACGAATGGATTCGATGGAAGCGGAGAATGAACGCAAACGATCGGTGGAGACACAATTTCCCATGCCGCAGGAATTACTGCCGTTAATGCCAGTGGCCGTGAGCGAATCGAATGATTTGCATACTTCGAAATTGGCTAATTATCGATTGCGACACGAAGGTAAGGTTTTTCGTTGATTTGCATTGCATCAGCTTTGATAATAATAGTTGTACGGGATGAATACAAGGAAGCAGTAGAATTTAGGTTAGCTCGGCATTTGCTATACCAGGAAGTAATCTTTCTGAGTCAGCACTTTTTGCACGAGTCATGCTCTTGTATCAGTAATTTTTGGTAACTGCCTAAAATTGGCAAATGGCACTTTTATGATAAATCTGAGATTATGCACCGCTTATGGAAACCTGGCGTTCTGCGAGGACAATGCTTGAGTCCTGTTAGCATTGAACGTGTGAATGCATCACAATTCTCTAAATTGCTCATCGAAGTTTCGTCAAAAGCAGACTACTAATGGGACCTAAAAAATTGATGCCCTGATGTGATTTTCTGCCTGACCTGATGCTTGTTTCCTGCTCCCTGCTAGCATCATGAAAGCAATATGTACAGAAGCAGCGATGAGGAATTTCCAAAACTAATAGCGTCTAATATTTCAGGTAGAGAGCAGACGAATCAAGCTCTTTCGTGGGATCAATTAGTTCCGTTGAACTTACTCATCGCCCAACCGTTATTATCAGCAACAACAACGACGGCACCGAATGGATCATCAACGAATTCAAATTCATTGACGCAATACGCAGGTAAGTGCGTGTAAAGTTGCTTTTGTGGGATGTAAACGCCCATGCATGTTATTCGAAATTAACGGATCCCTGTTTTTCAGGCTCGGCTAATAATGAAACGCGTCAATGTGCTGCATCAGCCACGAAATACGCCATGACTGAAAGAACGACCGGGAATGCGGACGAAAGGAACGCGGTTACGGCCATGGAGGAAGATGGAGAAGATGAAAATATGCGTGAAACCGTGAATGAAGACGTTGCCGAAGATGCGGAGGAAGACGACGACGACGTGTTCGTAGTGGACGACGATCCGACGCCCGTGTCCAGCGTTGGTGAAGAGAAGATGAACAACGCGGCCGGATCAATCACCGCAGGAAAGAACCAACATCAACAGAGTCAGCATCAACAGCAGATGGCCAATTTGCGGAAAGTGGCGTCGGCTATGGCTAGCAAACGGCGGTCGCATAGCTTAGGAGCTATGCCCAAAGATGGCATGGATACCAAAGGCGGGAAAAAGGTGAGAAGCTGTTTTCAAAAATGCATGCTCTGAAGCCCGAGAAGGGGGAAGTCATATTAAAATACGGGGAATTTATAACTTCCTTGTCGAAATTTGTACTCGTCTCTGATCACACGACCTGGCACTGCTCCATTGGCAGACACATGGACTTCCTACAATTACGGGTCTCCTCAGATGATTAGATACAAAAACGGCTGACTGATGGCAAGCACGAGCAATTATGCTTATGCTCGAATACACATTTATTCTAATGACTGAAATTATAAACTAATGACCCCGCTATTCTTTTTTCAGTTACGTGATCGAGAGCATATACGACGACCAATGAACGCATTCATGATATTTTCGAAACGTCATCGGCCATTGGTACATCAACGACATCCGAATCAAGATAATCGAACCGTTTCGAAGATTCTGGGCGAATGGTGGTACGCTTTGGGACCCGAACAGAAACAAGAATATCACAATTTAGCATCGCAAGTAAGCATTTTTTGCATCATGCGGTATTGGCCTGCGGTCAAAAAGCGTTATTTTCAGGTGAAGGAAGCTCATTTCAAAGCTCACCCCGATTGGAAATGGTGCAATAAGGAACGAAAGAAATTACCCAGAAGATCTGAAGTGCTGTCCAGCGTCAGTGGTAGCGTAGCCGAAGAACCCATGGATTGCGTTGGATCCAACGGTACTGGTGTCGGTGGTGCTGTGTCGGAAATTGATCTCAAATGCAACGAACGGATGCCCGATTTCGAATCTGATGTGGAAGAAACCAATGGTCATCAAACGACCAGGAGAAAATCGTCCGTCTCCAATAATCAGCACAACGCGGCGGCGACTACGGTGGTGGATCCGCAAGCTCTGCTTCAACAACGGCTAACGAATAATGGAAACGTGAACGCAACGTCGACGGAATCGTCCGCAACGAATGGAAGTCAATCGGCTGTTACGAACGCGAGAATCGTTTCGGAATTGGCCAATTTACAATCACAGCTAACGAGTGGATTATCCATGGCCAATTTGGCAACGTCTAGTCCAAGTTTATTGCAAACCAATGCGTGGACGTTCCCGGCTAATTTCGGTGCCAGTATTATGTCGCAATTTCAACCGAATCCTACAACGACGTCGCTGCTCGAACAAGCCGCCATGGCCGGCGCACCGTTCTTATTCTCCGTGCCGGCATCTTCGGATACTAGTCAAGCCACGGTTACGTCGACTGCTGGATTGCAACATCATACGGCTGCAACGCAGGTATGAAATTTGAAGTTTTGATTTATTCTTCATTGCCCAACAGAAGGTTTCGTTTCAGGTCCAGTTTATTCTACCAACGGTCCAGCCATCGGCTCATCGTCTATTTCAAATGGCGTTACCGGGTGGCGCATTCTTTCACGTTCCGTCAGCATCGTCGTTCATGAGCAACGACGCGTTGAATTCGGCCTCTTTGAACACTGCATCGGCCAATGAATTGCTACGATTTATTCCCGCTCTCGTACCCATACCACCGCCTCAATTATCCGGCGGAACGAATGCGGATAGCCAAGCCAAGTTTATTCATTATTTCGGCGGCGATATGGCCTCGTTGGGGAATCCATTATCGGCCAGTTTATTTCAACCGATTTCAACGCCAGCATCGTCCGAATCTGGGACTCGTGAACATTCCGTATTCGTGTCGCCAGCTGGACGTCAGGACAGTGCGCCGCCGTCGGCATCGCAACATGATGATCCGAGGTATCAGCAACAACCGAATTCCGGCGCCAGCGCACATTCGGTGGAACCGGCTGCGGTCAATCAATTATCATCGTCCGGAAGTACGCCGTTGGCTTCTCCATATATACCGTTACCCATGTCGGCACCACCGTACGATTGGAGCAGATGTACGGATCGGTTCGTATTACCGGATCCAATACCGGCGCCGTCTCAGTTGCCGCCGACGCCGTCCGGATGTCAATCGTCGCATCAACCGAAATCCGAAGGCCGATCGGTGCATTTCGCGGCGTCCGTATTGGTTCAAGAAGTATCCAGGCGGCATCAGCAAATCAGTGATTCATCGTACGGCGGTAGTATTAGCGACGACGGCGATGGATCGTCGTCCGGACGGCGACCGTCGGACACGAGTTTGACCATCGATATCGAAACCGAACGCGATCAGAATACCGGCGATGAGGAAATGGACGTGCAATCGAGCGAAACTGATCCGGACGAAGCCAAAACAACAACGTCAACGACCAAAACTGCATTCGTATTGGCGCCTACGCCGGCGCAATTGGGAATTGCTCCTGGTCAAACGAGAAGAAGCAGTCGAATTTCGTCCAGCGGTGCAAGTATGAGCGGAAGTATTAGTTCGTATCCGTCTGATCATCCGGATCGATCGCAAGAATCGGTGGATAACGGTGAAGCGAGCCAAGAGAAACCGTCGGTACCCGAAGTGAGGATCAGTTCGGCGGATGAGGAGAACGGGAGCGAGAAAGCGGATGAACCGGATGAAATGTCGCAGCATTCCGATGCGGCTGGTGATTCGGCTGCCACGCCATCGTGCGGTCACGAGAAACGGTTATTCAAAAGACAAGATGAAAGCATGGACAAGTAGCCAAAATTTGTTCGCATTGAGTATTGAACTAATATCGCCTTGTTTTCAGGGTACTCGAAGACGTTCATTTTGCGGAGAAATTCATTAAATTACCCCAGTTCGTACCGGATACATTGGATATATCCGGTCCATCATTACCAAGTACACCGTCGACATTGATGCGATCGGTGATCAGTAGAGAAAAGCTTGGAAAGCTCACTGCGGGTAAGATGATCGTGGGATCGTGATTTTCCCATATTAAAATGAGTCATGATTTTTAGGTGGCTTAGAAGAAACGAGTTTGGCCAGTCCAGCTTTATCCAGTCGGAGTTCATTGACGCCGAGGACGCCGGGTGGACGACATCGCAATGGTCCACCGAATAGCGCGTGTGCATCGAATTATTTCTTCGGTGCCAATTTCAATTTGGAATCAACCTTGGCCGAAGTGACAACTCCTCCGAAAGGTACGTTGATAAGGCTGGTATTGGGACTGGTTCTAATTACTCGCCTTTCAGAGCAACCAGAAAGCGACGGGTCATCAATTTGCTCACCGCGTACACCGAAAACGCCTTCGATCGACGCCAGTGGCGAGAAATCCAGTAGCCGTCGTTTGTTGGATCAACGTCGGCAATTGGTTATGGAATTATTCGAGAAAGAAGGCATGTTTCCGACCGGAGCGGCTACGTCGACGTTCCAAGCGGCTCATTCGGACGTATTCCCAACGAAGCAAACGTTGCAATTGAAAATTCGCGAAGTTCGACAGAAGATGATGGCCTTGCAATCGCCCAATCCGAAGACGCCATCGTTCGCCACGCCGCCAACGCCCGCATCGTTGCCGTCAGCGTCAACACCGTCAGCATTATCAATGACAGGTAATGATGCGATGATTTTATTGTCTTTGATTTCACTAATCGAATCATTTCTTTCAGATCGATCAATGGATGCTGCTAATCAAATTCAAAATGATGGATTCTAATCGCCAGTCTCAAGCGTGAAATTCGAAATATGGTTCTTCAAATCCGTGGCCGGTGGATGAATATACTTTAAAATGCATTCGTTTTATTCCTCATATTATGGCCGATTATTGTACGGCGTACCTTTTTGTGAAATCGGGTGAGTGGAATTTTGAGAATTGGATACTTTTTTGATATTCGCATGTTTGAGTTTTATCTGAGAAAATTGAATGTGTAATTAGGAGCAAAATTGACCAGGCACAATTCGTGCGATGTTTTGTTTTTGTGTACGCTTTTCAATGATTAGCTGAATTAGGAATTTTGTACATAAGACATCCCTGACCATGGAAAACGGGATATGCTCAGGTGTTCTGTTGTTTTTTTTTGTACGTATGCGTGGATATTTGACGATGTTCGATGCCATTTCTAATATCGAACCTACACTCGGAATAAGCATTGAATGGTTAAAATAGGCTCTAAAAATGATTGTTTTCCAGTGAAACGGGAATGACCGGATGATGTACATGCGTTTTTTTATTGTAAATTTTCTGTTCATCATTCAATTTCGAATATTTTAGCATCGGATGTAGGATTTTCATGTTTTCTCAAATGAATTTTATCTAATCGAATCTTGTTCTAGTAAAATAAGGAAATTTTTAGAATGTGATGATATCACTGATGCAAATTGCGCAGTTGGGGAGGGTATACTGTAACCGCTCTGATGCAAATTGCCTCGGACGAGGGGTATACTGTAACCGCTCTGACGAGTGCTCTACCGTTCGAATTTTGGGTGCGATTTTGGATTCGAGAAAAGATGGATTTCTAGAAAAAATAATCGCGCAATCTTTCCGATATTTGAAAAATCGAGCATTCCATCATCCGAATCATGGTTCGGGCTTGTTTCCCAACTGGAGCGTATTGATTTTTTCAATTTTGCCGCTCGGATGCCCTTGGGGGTGTGCGTGGACTGCTTCTGGCGCGTATCGGCTGTTCCAATCGGCCTGCAAGCGTTTTGGCCTAGAGGAAAGCCGGCTTTGCTTCTCTCTTTTCTCGTCGTTTCGTTACTTCCTGCCAGCCTTTGGATTCTGATTTCCTCTCCCCATGTATTATGCAAGGCCCAAAAAAGTGACTATTTAGCCAGTATTCATGAATTCCGATTCCTAATCATTGTACTCGTCGATATTTGCATTATTTTATTGAAATTCTAAAGAATTAGTGGACAATTTATCGAAAGGAAAATGTACAGAACTGGTGGCGGTAGTCGCGGCGGTTCTGATCGTTCGGGCAGTTTGCCGAATGATCAATCGCCGAATAATACGGCTTCGATTGACGGCGATTCATCTTCATTAGGCAGCGGTGGACGTTCGGCTAATAATAGTTATCGTGAAACGGGCGGGAATGGGAACCAAGACACCGGAGGAGGCGGCGGTTTCGTACGACGCGGTGCGTTGAGGCAAAAGAATGTACACGAAGTACGAGGTCATAAATTCATTGGACGTTTCTTCAAACAACCAACGGTAAGTGTTTTTTGCATCAGTTTTTTGGGCCGACAGTCATCTAAATGTCGGTTTTTCTTCTCTTTCAGTTCTGCAGCCATTGCAAGGATTTCTTATGGTAAGGATTTTTTTTAATCAACTATTCTCAGTGATCGCAGCAGGCGCTTCCTTGCCAGGAAGTGCTTTTCCGATAATAAGGCTAAAAGCTATCCTTTTTTACAGGGGCTTGAACAAGCAAGGATTTCAATGCCAAGGTAAGCCTTGAACGAAGAGTCATGAAAATCAGTCCTGAACCGATTTTCGTTTCAGTTTGCACCTTGGTCGTTCACAAACGGTGTCACGAATTTGTGGCTTTCGCATGCCCTGGAGCCGATAAAGGAGCGGATACAGACGTAAATAGCAGTATTTTTGCATTTTCTGGCCAGTTGCAATGGTCAATCTGGACTCGGCCAATGTGTTATGACTTTCATCTTGGCGATTTTTCGGCGGAGGAAGTCGTCCTCAGCTTCGATTCTTAGTTCTAGTGAGGATAGGTTTTCCCACTGCTGCAATAGCAGCGTTCAGCTTTCGTGGCTGAATGAATTTATGAGCTTCCTCGGGTGAATTTTATCAACCGGATGCTTTCTATTAGCATCTGGAGGAAGATGCTTTCTCCCCGAAAAGTAATAGGGCTCTTTTTCGAATAGCTAGCCAGATCGTTTATTTCTCCTCGACAGAGTGCTGAATGCATTCGGCATTATCGCTCCTTCTGCGATGGTTTTTGCGGAATGAGTTTTTTTGAGAATGTATCGCTGTTTTATGGTTCTGCTGTCGATAGACGGACGAGGAGATCGTTTTTGAATCGTTCGGATAGGTGAGGTGGTATTTCTCGCAGAATCCCCCAGTGGTCGAGCGTTGCTTGGCGAAGCTTATAAAAGCTACATGATGGCAAAACGAGAGCCGAGATCGGCTTTGCACAACGTTGTCTTTGAGCATGTAGTATTCTCTTCATCTCTCTCTGCTTGTCTGGCCACCGGAAATTATTGGTTCGATTGACGTTTTATGGCAGCAATCCTGTGCGTGCATTTAGTTTTCATCAGTGCCCAGTGCGAATTTATGCACGGAGCTAGGAGTAGGCGTTATCAGTCGTCTCTGAGGTTTCATTTTCGTTTAATCTTGAGAATATGCTATGTATCTCTGGTGCAATTTACGTTGATGCCTACACGGAGCCGGTATTATGCGTCGTTTGGCTTCTGTAAACGCAGGAAAAGAGTACTTTCCTAGCTGGCTTGACTGATTGGTAACTGGGGGCGTGTTGACGGAGGAGGAACGTCCAATAAGGTTTCTACCCACCGTAATGGTGGACATCGAAGAAACCCCAGAATGAGTTTTTAGCATGCAAACAGGAAATTCGTGAGTTGATCAACGGTTAGGGTTGACATCCGTCAGGGCGTCTTTGCCCCCTTATTGATCGATTGATGCTGCATTAGGGCGAGTCGATGCTATACCGAGCATGACTTCTGGTTTATTACACGCTTTTTTCTCTCGAGGCGTCTTCAATGAAGCGGAAATCTTCCGGCATCGGCTTTCTCTCAGCTGCCATGCTTGCTGACCCGACTGGTCTGCTTTGGGGCCTGGGGCTGGGCATAGCCGTTTAGCTTATCGAATAGCTGGCAAAAGTGCCTTCGTCAACCAGCATTTTCACCAAATACAATCGTTGCTGCTAATGCATCGCATCCTAGTACAGCATTTTGTGCTAGTGGATGTAAAAAGCGTTGAGAGGGGGCAGAATGCGCAAAGCGAGGCTTCGGAATCGAGCCAACAACAACGGACGATGAAGAAACGCTTCGGCTAGGGATTTGCTACGAAGCGAAAATGCTGCTTTCACGTTCAGCTTTGCTTCACGTCGAGTGGAAGTCTGTAGAGAAAAGCAACCTGCGTTGACGGCGGTGCTTGTGGTGTATTTGTATACACATGTCCTTTCTTTCGTTTTCTGGCTGGGCTGGCAACGTGGAAGTGTCAAGACATCAGCCGACTTTCGTTCGCAGTTGGTAAAGTTGGCTGGTTTCTGATGACGAACCGGTGGGGTTGGATTTCGTTTTTCCCCCTTTGTTGACTCTGGATTCATAGCAGGGATAGGTTAGGGCCGTAGGTTGGCAAGAACTTGAGCTCGGTTTGAGCGGTTTTATTATCAGTGTTATCGCTCCCTTCTCTTGCTGCCATTTGCCAAGCGTCGAATTTCACTACACGCAGAGCTGCTTAGTTTGCTTTTTGCATGCATCAACGCAAATGCGTTTAGAAAGCGTAAGATTAAAACGTTGAGCTGCGTCAATAAAATGTAATCAAAGCCGGTTCGACAAATGCCAGCCGAAGCCCTAGTTGCTAGCTTCGCAGCTTCTATCATTCATGCGATTCTTATTCGACATTGGATTTCTTCATTGGACGAGGGAATGTAAAAAAATGGAAGATGTTGAGTTTAGGATGGATTGCTGAGAAAATGCATTGATTTTTTGAGTGATAGGTTGGAATTCGCTATGATTTATGTGTTTGCATATCAGTTGCTAGCATCTGGCGAGCAGCTTGAGAAATTCGAAAATGCTAGGACAACTTGACTAGTTTTTGAAGCACATCTGTTTTCGAAATCATTTATGCCGTGAATCAATCATTGCTGTGTATATTAATTCAAAAATCTCTATTTCAGGATCCGAGATCCAAGCACAAATGGAAGGTACACACGTACGCGGCACCGACGTTTTGCGATCATTGCGGTACCCTATTGTACGGTCTGATCCATCAAGGCATGAAATGTCAATCATGCGAGATGAACGTTCATCAACGGTGCCAACAGAACGTTCCGAATATGGTAAGCCTAGCCTAATCTTTTGCTCACTAATTGGCTGGTGTTTGAATAGTATCACGTTATTTCAGTGCGGCACCGATCATACCGAACGACGAGGACGGATCAGTTTGAAGATTACGTGTGCCAATGGTCTCCTTACCGTACAAGGTACGTCTATGCTTTTTTTTTATTATTGGGCGGAGAGTTGTAAATGCTGCCAGCTCGAATTTTTATTCTCTGGTCTCAATTACTCACCGCATCAGTTACCAGGACAACTGGAATTTCAATCGCGCGTATAGCTGTAGGGAATGCGCAATTTCGCTGGAGCTTAGTCTATCTGGGCAGGAAGTGAAAATTGAGCACGTTCCGTTTATTCGAACGATTCCATTAAAAGCTGGTCCAAAAAAACCGCTGTAAAGCAGAAAGCGTTTCAGCAGCTTTTGGCGAGGAATTTCTGCAGGATGAGATTGAACGGAAGCTAGATAATGCTGCATAGGAAGTAGAGTAGAAGCTTTCTCGATTGTTTGCATTCGTATGTCGCAGCTTTTAGTCCTTTGGGAGGGACCGATAGGTTTTTGCCATTCTCATTGTGTTCAAAAATTGATCAATTCACAAGTGATGAGATAAGAGTCATGAGATGGCCTTCGCGATGATAATGCATTGGCTGGTGGTGGACGTCCGAGGCTTTGACGAGCACTTAGTTCATTAAGGCCAATTTGTGTAAATGGTCGTCGTGTATGCGTAGGCTAGGAGAATAGGGCGCAATAGAAATGGAATTGAGTAGCTAGGAAATGAGAGAGCAAAAACGATTGGCCTTCGGGCATTTCCTCCGAGTCTTTTATGCTATGATCAGAGTTCAGAAAGGACTGCGTTTAGCGATAGATAAAGATGTAGTGGCGAGATGAGCTAGCGGTCGATTCACAAGAGCCGCTTTTAGTTTTGGTTGTATTTTTTTTTTCTTCTTGGTCTCTTCTCTATGAAAGGCCATGCCTATTCTCTCGTTCATTCGCCTCTTCTTGTAATGAGTCGACCGCAATTCTATGGCTGGTCGTTTAAACGCAATCTACAAACTAGGAGAGCTCCGGTCCCTTTCAGTTGAGTGAAATCGAATTAGGCAGGGCGGGGAAGTGGAAAACGGAAGACGTCAGGGGCACGAGTGGCTGTTTTGGGTTCTGCTTTTGAGTAATAAGCAATTGAAAAACAAGCTAGAAATAAGCGTGAATTGCGCAAAATGCATCGCGTGTAAATGACACAAACAGATGCTTGCCAATGCCTCCGCAAATAGGCTGCATTTGTCATTATGTTATGCAAATGCATGAATCTACATGCCTGATTTTTTCAGTACGCGATGCGAAGAATTTGATTCCAATGGATCCGAATGGATTGTCCGATCCATATGTAAGTTTATTACGAATCGCTCGACTGAAAACTAAACTTCATTATTTCAGGTGAAACTCAAATTATTACCCGAACCCGAGGGGCGGTCAACAAAGCAGAAAACGAAAACGTTACGAGCAACGTTGAATCCGAGGTGGGACGATACGTTCACATAGTAAGTGCATATATGGATTATTGTAATAGCAAGGGGATTTGGTCAGTATTGAAATTGTAAGCAATGCTAGCATTCAATCTGCTAGAACAGTATTCTCTAGCGGATTAATTACAGCTAACTTGCCCCATTGAGCAGGGCTAAACAAGCTAACACCGTCTCTCCATTTTAGCAAACTGGAACCAAGCGACAAGGATCGTCGATTATCGTTGGAAGTTTGGGATTGGGATCGAACGTCTCGGAATGACTTCATGGGTGCTCTGTCGTTTGGCATTTCCGAATTGATGAAAGTAAGTAATTCCCAAGGTTTGAATTGGCATTCTGACGGGTGTATTATGTTTCAGGAAGATTTGGACGGTTGGTTCAAGCTGTTGAGCCAAGAAGAAGGCGAATTCTACAACATTCCAATACCGGCTGAAGGCGATATGGAGGCAATGAGGAAGAAAATGAAGGTATGTGTTCAGATTTAAGTTACTAGATTCGAATAATAACAGCCCATTTTCAGGAAATGCGCCCACCGTCGGACAAACGAACATCAATCACGGATTCAGCGAAATTGGAAAAGCAACAGCAACGGGACGTCGTGCGTGCAACCGATTTCACGTTCTTGACGGTTTTGGGCAAAGGTAGTTTTGGCAAGGTATGGTATTCTTGATGCGTGTGATTCGTGAAACACACATGTCTGCTTTTTATAGGTCGTTCTGGCGGAGCACAGAATCACGCAAGAAATCTTCGCTGTCAAAATATTGAAGAAGGACGTCATCGTTCAGGACGACGACGTTGATTGCGCCATGACGGAGAAACGGGTGTTGGCCTTAGCGAGTAAACCACCGTTCCTTGTTCAGTTACATTCGTGCTTCCAAACTATGGTGAGTTGATCGGGATTGCAATCATGAACAGTTGGTTGATAACCCTTATTTTTCAGGATCGTCTATATTACGTCATGGAATATGTGAACGGCGGCGATTTGATGTTCCAAATCCAACAAGTCGGCAAATTCAAAGAACCAGTGGCGGTGTTCTACTCGGCCGAAATCGCCGTCGGATTGTTTTTCCTTCATTCCAAGGGTATCATTTACCGCGATCTGAAATTGGACAACGTCATGCTAGACGCGGATGGTCATATCAAAATTACTGGTACGTATTTATCTCTTCAGTTCTGAGCAGTGATGTCAATGGAAGCTTGTCTTTCCAGATTTTGGCATGTGCAAAGAGAATATGTTCGACGGGTCTACGACAAAGACATTCTGCGGGACTCCGGATTACATAGCTCCAGAGGTAAGAATGAGATCAGGTGGAAATGATTGCTGCTAACAAAAAATTCGCTTTCAGATTATCCTATATCAACCATACGGGAAAGCAGTGGATTGGTGGGCGTACGGTGTATTGTTATTCGAAATGCTGGCCGGTCAACCACCATTTGACGGCGAGGACGAGGACGAATTGTTCACCGCCATCACGGAACACAATGTCTCGTATCCAAAGATCATGAGTAAAGAAGCGGTTTCCATTTGCAAATTGGTGAGTGTTTTCCTTTGGCCTATATGGCCATAGGCGTAACGTACGCCTTTCTGTTTCAGCTATTGCAAAAGAATCCAGCCAAACGTTTGGGCAGTGGAGCCAGCGGTGAACGAGACGTTCGAGATCACGCATTTTTCCGTCGAATCGATTGGACTCGTATGGAATTGCGTGAAGTTCAACCACCGTTTAAACCGAAATTGGTAAGTGCAGTGCATGGTTTTTTGCTTGATGCATATCATAAATGCATCATGAGCTATGCCAAGCTTGAGCAAAGAATGTTAGAAGCTCTGATGGCATCAGTAAGAACAGTATCTTGAAATTCTGTCATGGATGTCGTCTGATATCAGCTTCTGGCTTGAGCAGTGTGTGTCACAATTGACCTTTTTCAAATTTTGTCTAAGAAATACATTTCCTTTCAGAAAGACGCAAAAGATGTGAGCAATTTCGACAAAGAATTCACACGAGAACCACCGCAATTGACGCCGACCGACAAGCTATTTATCATGAATATGGATCAAGCCGAATTCGAGGGATTCTCGTACATCAATCCGGAATACGTTCAACACGTCTAAAGGGAATGGAATTTTCATATTCATCCGAATGCTAGGATATTCCATAGTCGTGAATTTTTGAAGGTTTGTAGTTTTATATAGTTCCTATTTATTCGATATTCCTTTATCCGTATTCCTTGCTACGATATTTGGTGATTCTCTCATGCGTTATCTATGCTGGTAATTCTAAATTAGTGCTATTCCAATTCAGTATCGTGTTCATTTTTGTATTCAATGCATTTCTCTGATGCTTGCCAAGCTGTTCGCATAGTAAATTCGGCATTATGCTTCAGTGATTTATGAAAATATATGGATTTCTCTGCTAAATCAAAGCAGATATCGATTGATAATCGTCGAATTTTGGGTTCATCTATTTCAGCAATTTTAGGGTATACTGTAACCGCAATTCTCCTTCACGTATAGCAGACATAGTCACGTGCCTAGGAGGAACTACGCCGGTATGTTGTGATTGGCCAGAACTTAGCCTGTATTTATATCACGCTCGGCGCGAAAATTCAAAATGGAAGTAGGAGTTTCAGCACGTGAAACCACCAGCAAATCTATATTGATCAAAAATCACTCAATCGATCATTCGCTGATTTTTTTCCAGTAAATACGGAACATTAAAGCAAATCGCATTGCACACACAAATCCATACATGAGATAAAATCGAATCGAGTGAAATTCCGCACGTCACGTTTCGATCATTCAAATCATTCGATCAAGCGCCTTTCTTTTTCTCGTCGATTGCGGCCGGTGTTTTCGGTCCTTCCGATTTCGGTCGATGCTTTCGTTTCTTCTTCTTGGGCGGCTGCAGTTTTCCACACTCCTCGTAGAATACACCACCGAGTTCCCAATCGTACGGATCACGTTCCTCGTATTTCTTCCTCCTAGCCACCGATTGCAATTGGAATTGG
>JAQIWJ010000339.1:0-23584 GCA_034695185.1 Discolaimus major
TTTTCCTCTGTGGATTACGAATTGCAGTAAGGATTTTCCCGCAAAAATTCAAAAATTTCTAGTCCGAATGTGCCTATTGAAATCAGAAATCAGTGATGAAGTACGAAGCCGTGCAGTTGGAAAATGAAGCATGATAAGAGGAGGATTATGATAAATATTGATAATCAATATTTTACTGGACAATACTCTATTATGATATTTTCTATTATTATCCCATGCAATTTCGAAATTATTTAATTTGCCACAGAGATTTAAAGTAAATACACCAATAGCATATACAAAATAGCAAGAATGCGGCTGGGAATAGCCAGCGTATAACTTATCAAAAGCTAAACCGTCTGTCTGTACGCAAGATATGATGCGTATATGGATTCCGCATCCACTATATCTGTTGGTTTTTGTAGAACCACGTTGCGAATGAGTGTTTGAGGAACATTGTAGACCCGATTGGCAATAATCATGAAAAAGCTGAGCCCTCATTTGTCATGTGTATAAGAATTCCTAATTTTGAAATTGCCTATCTTTCAACGTCGATCATGCTCTATCCATTGATCATGATCTGATCACTTGGAAATCGATATTTGAAAAATCGATATTTGTAATCAACTTCGTCAATATTGATCGGACATCAAAGTCAATGTGAATTTTGAAATCAGCATGCTTAGCTACCCGGAAAATATACTTCTCGACCACTAACGTTTATATCGAATTTCGAAATTTTGAACTTTGCTATCCTCCAGCACATGATTTTTGATCAGTGATATTTCCATGGAACCTAAACTTACATACGGTATATGCATATATTTTCCTGGTTAAGCGACCACGGAGAATCGAGTGGCGTCGTCGAAACCGATCGATCAGGCCTCTATCGAAAATCGATAATTTTGATCAACTTATACAAATATCGGTGATAAATGAAATCTGACAACGCCAAATGAAGCAGTATAGCTTTCTTATCAGGAAAACATGTCATTTTCATAGTTATATCAGTGGTATTTGATTTATGAGCGGGTTTCAAAATTTGAATTTTCCTTATACTGCCAGTATTTATACATCAGATTATGAGGCGTATTAGCATGGATTTATATCCAGCTGGCAACAGCGAATCATGTGGTTGATCGGAAATCGATAATGGATATTTTTGATCTGTTATCAACACATATGGACCCAGTCTGGAAAATGCTAACTTTGAACTATGCCATGTAACAATTTTACAACTGTCACAAACAAACCACGAATGCAATCCGAATGAGACGTGGCAAAACGAAAGACAAGATCAACTTTCCAGAGCTCTCCAAATCGCAAAAATTGCGTTATTTTGGACATTTAAGGGTGGATTCTTGTAAAAGTGACTATGCTCTTTCGAATGATCGAATATTTATTCATTTCTGATTCTTAATAACAAATCGATCAAAATTATCGATTTTTGAAATATCCATCGGTTGCTGTGTAGTTTTTGACTATTTTTCATGCTTTCTTCGTGTTCCCGTGTCCCTCGAGTGTACTTCACTGTACTTGGCATGTGGATAATACAATACAATACCGATTTTAATTTTTTACCCAGATAGAGCATCATCGAATCTATCGATGAGCATGCATGGATCACGATTATCGATTGATATGCCTTTGAGAGCGCTCCGAAAGTTCGATGTGTACGCTATTTTTTTGGCTTCACCTTTGTGCATACGTGGCATACTGTAACCGCTTGAATATGGATGGATTGCCTCGTTATACGTTAGTGAAATTGACCCCGTCGCTTCCGAATCGTGAATGTTCTGTTAGCCGTGTGGTTGTTGCGCCGGCCTCACGATGTCTGCTTTCAGCCGCCAAAAATTTGCTTGGCCGAATTTTCTGGTTTTTCCAAAATTTCGTTTTCCAAAGCTTTCGTGTCTGTACCATGACAGTAGAATTAGAGATCGTCTCATGAAATGTCAGTGCATGATTGCTGAAATGATCATGTTTATTTAAATTATCCGGATTGCGAAAGGATTTTACGATTAATTTCCGGGTTTGGTCGATATTTCGCCGTTGAAACAGGTTAGGAGTGAAAATGAGCATATTATTAGCTAGAATTTTTGGCAAAGGTGGGACTTGATTCATCGGATTCGAAGTAATGATTTTTGATAGTATTGATAAGAGAAACGCTTGGCATTTTTTCTCCCCCCTAGCCGGACGTTATGTCATGGCGTTTGCGTAGTAGATCGACGCCCCTTTTTTCTCCCTAATCTTCGTTATTTGGGAGTGGCTTTTGAATGAATAGAATTCTTCCATATTAGCTAATGTGCTCGTTGATGCGAGGTGAATTTTTCAATGGCGTCTTTAGTTTTGCTTTTTATCTGGCGTCGCGTTGTCGTGACGCCCAGACGGAGACGAGGTTCTTTGCTTTAGCTAACAATAATCGCGTAGGACTTCTTTCGTATGAGGCCATACAAAGTGTACCTTTTCTTAATCCAATGTGGAAAACATTTTCTTTTCCAATCTTCTTGCCAATGTTCAGTGATCCGTAGTATTGGCTAGCGTACGGGTGGCTTTAGTCACAATAGACGATATCTGTTTTGCTGCTTACGTGAACCCTAGTTGGGTGGCTATTTCGATTGGAAAGAATTTCGAAGTTGCGTGAAAACCGACTGAAATGTTTATTTACAGTCGGCGTAACCGTTTTCTTTTACGCCTCGTTCCGCTGCGTTGCTTCCACACTGCTGGCTGGGTTCGGTTCAGAGGGAAAGCAGCTTGCATCGAGAGGAGGGGAGGGGAGACCGATGGATAGTTTGCTAGACCAATGGACCACCCGACCGTTGCTTTATCGTGCACTTGGAGGACGTGGCTATTCCTCTTTTTCCGATCCGATGCGGTGCTCAAACGTGCAAGCATTTTGAGAGTAGAGAAATAGCTATTTATTATTGGCTCTGAGTATAGGCGTAGTTTGAAAGGATACTGCACTTCGTAGTACTTTCTTTTGGATACGGCGCATTTATTGGCTGTTATTAGAATCTGCCCAGAAAGGTTAGGATACATGCCTCTAGGAGGTATGCGTTGGTCGAATCGAATGACCACCCCTGCAAATGAATGACCAGTCGGAGCTGGCTATGAGTAATGGTGCGAGTAGAGGCGTGTGAAAAAAATCCACCCTCAAACCACTCTGCTGTATGTGGACAGTCCTTTTACAGGATTGGCTCAGATCGGGTTCGTCATGAAGACGTTCCCCTTTGTGCGTGAATATCGACCTGTCAGGATCTTCTTGGGGTCATTTTGGCTTGGAGAAAGGAGAAATGCGTTAAATTAGGCGTTCTGATATTGAATGGCTAGAGGTTGTAATTAGCTAAGCTAAATAATCAGGTTCCTTCTGTTCGTTTGATGCATGGCGGTGTTTTAGCCATGGCATCGCATTTTCCTCTCTCTGAGAGGAGATCGATACATTTCGCTCTCGACGTCCTGTTCGTCATAATAGCTTGAAAAACGTGTGCCTATTGATCGGCTTACGACGGGAAGGAGCGGGGCGACAGGGTTTCTCTAAAACGCCAGAAGTGGTGCTAAAAAAGGTCGGCTAGCTAGGGGGCAAGTATGTGGTCGAACTTGGAACTGACTGGACGTTTTTGGCGTATGTATGAGCAGTTGGTTGATGGGCATTATTTCATTAGTCGTTTCCTCCCATTTTCTTCCTGTAACGGGTTTTGGGACCTG
Source organism: Discolaimus major (assembly GCA_034695185.1). Taxonomy (NCBI): domain Eukaryota; kingdom Metazoa; phylum Nematoda; class Enoplea; order Dorylaimida; family Qudsianematidae; genus Discolaimus; species Discolaimus major. Next base: position 3,682 of record JAQIWJ010000339.1, read on the forward strand.
GCGGTTGTCCAGCATTTCGAGGGAACGTTTTCAGCGATCGAGTATTTTTTGTACGTGATGATGTGGTCTAAATACATAACCGAGTCGTCCAATGGCGACAGTCGGACTGTTTCCTTTTTTGGCAACGACGGATGGAACACGATTTTCGTCCATCCCATCCCATCGTCATTACTGCGTTTTTGGACATTGTCACGCTGGCTGAGTTTCTTTTATTCTCGGGGCAAACGAGGATTGTGTCGACGTTCCATGCTTGCTTGGCGAGCTAAAAATGGAAATTTCGCGTTCGCGTTGAGAGCTTTATATGCGAATGCTCATGGTGGCAATTACTGGAAATATGAATAATGCATATTATGGGGGACCATGTTAAGCGGTACCGCGGTGTACCCGTCTCGGCTGTAGTAGCATCTGACCAAAAATGTCAATAAGGAAGGTTTTATTAGCTCCAGAGATTGTATGGACATCCCCATTTTATCCTCTGACAACAGAGGAGCTTATGTATGCGTGTTTTTGCTTTCATTGTGGTGGATCCACGTCCATTGATTTCATTGATATCTCCATGAATAGTGACCCTGGCGTGTCTGCTGGGATAATTTTCTGCGACGTTGGCGTGGCTTTCGAGGAAAGGCGAGTCATGTAGGTAGAAAATTCAGCCCCAGATTGCGAGGCCGGTTTGTTTTATCATAGCTTGTACGGTGGGGTGCCTTTTTTAGTCTTGCAAGCGAATGAATTCACTTTGCTTGGGAATTATCATGTGAATACCTTTCCCAGGGAGACTGCATTTATCTTTTCGCTTTTATCATTGCATTTCGCAATACTCGAATTGAATTTGCATCAAAATTATTGAGCCTCTGGGCTAGACCAGACGGTATGATGATTGATGGCTACCTCGTTCGTATGTATTTGTTGCTTGGATCAGAGGCTAGGCGAATTCGATGGTAGTATGCCTAATCAAGCTATAATTGGTCTTAATGGAGCGTTGGTGCGTGAGCATTTTCGTGTGCCTCCTCCGTTTGCTTTTGGATTCGGTGAATGGAATCCAACATCTGTTGTGTTTCCTTCGCTTCCATAGTAGCGTCGTCAGTAGAAGCTGTCGAGGTTTTCAATTGGGTGGGATAATAGAAACGAGGCGAATAATGCCCGATTTGCGATTTCGGATTGCTCTTATTCGTCAATGACACGACCAGTTTTTTACTGGCAAAAGTCATGACAAATTTATATTGCGCATGTTCTGCTCGAGTGTGAAGATGATTTACTTTCCTCTATTCGATGAGGATGAGAGAAATTCTCATTCTATTGTGGCGTGGGAGGGATGGGATGCCGTGAAGTGCATTGAAAATAATGGTGGTGAGTTTGGAGGTCTTCATCCAAGTAGTGCTTACAGTTTCTTCAGCAGAAAGATTCGCCTAGCTATTTTGCAAAGTTTTAATTTAGATTTTGCTAGCGAGGTGATTGGCTATTTTCCCGTGAAGCTTCTTTGAAGCACTGTATAGTATCCAGCTCTGTGGATATGATGGATACCTTAGTCTGAAGTTTTAGTAAACACGGTTTCTGGCCGCGGTACTTTTTCATCCGGAAGGTACGAATATGATTAACGACGGGGTATCGGTCTCTCTGGCCTTAGTAGAACAAGAACAGACGTCAAGGTTGAACGTCAAACAAAGGACGTTTTCGATGAGTTTGAGAAGGGGGATCCGAAAATAAAAACTACCCACATTATATTTTCCTGTCTTCCTCGTTCAGGGGCGATACCGAATGCGAATTTTGCATACTTTCGCCTCCTGGCCTTGATGATCGTTCCTGTGTGTATTGGCACGAGGAGAGGACTTTATTTTCGATTGGCGTTTTTCGCTCTGTCGATGATGAGCGTTTGATACGGGGTCGAGAAGTGCATGAGAAGAATAGGATTCGTAATTAAGTTCGATTCGGTCGACACGGGAGCAATGCATTTTGTTAGGGTCTTGTGGGTTTTTTAACGCTATGGTCCGTTGGAAAAATATCCAGCCGGAGTGCGTTGATTAATGCATTTTCGCGGCTGGTCTTCGATCGAACTTCCTGACATGGTTCGTGAAGAAAAGGCTGTTTTTTCCCATATGACTCGAAGGAAAGAGTCGTATTCTGATGGCCTTCGGCAATAGAAAGCTTTTCGTCATCGTAGTCGCCTTTGAGCGAGGATCGAACTTCGGTGATTTTTTGCATTTTTCGTATGGTGAAGAACTTCTCCATTGGGACCTGTATTGAGGGGATGGTATTCCTCATTTGTAAAAGAGGCTCGATGGTGTTTTGACTTGACCGCGTTTGACATTTTCATGATGACACAGAAGCCGAGTCGTGTTTTAGAAGTTGTGGAGGCGTGTCAACAAAAAATCACCAGTCGCGACTCTTGCTTCTTCTTTCGCTATGCGGTAGGGGGGAACGGGAAAGAAACTAATCCTTGGTTTTTATGCAGTCACGCCGTCAAAGGGATGCTGTTTTACGAATGCTAAAACTTTGGGCTTTTATGGTTTTACGATTTGTGCATTTCGATAGTTAAATTGTATATTGGCTTGATTTTGTACATCAAGCGGCCGTGTTATATGGCTAAACTGATGGCCATTTTTGGGGTGGTCTCTCTCAATCTTTATTCGTCATTAATACTCGTTTACAATTGGCAAATATTCGCCGTTCACCCGATAAAAAGAGGCCTTGAATTGAAATTTTCGATTTTGCATCCCATTGCGATGCATCCAAACGAAATAGGTCTTGGCATTTTTTTTACTGTTTACTGGGTGCGTCCAACGAACGTCACGTATGTGTCGTTGTAATGAATTGTAGCCTTTTCGCCGATCGTAATCTGTTGATGGTTCCGTCCCGGTTTTAAAAATGATCGACGACTGAACAGGCGATTGAGGGTCAGTTTTTAACGAGTGCAAACGCAGCTTTAGTTAGTTATTAATGGCCTGGACACTGGTGGTACCAGGACTCGTGTCCAACCTCAAAACACTGTCGTCAGTTGTTCTGCGCATAACTATGGTCTCGAATATTCGTGTAATTTTAGTTTCATCAAGAATTTCTCGTACCAAAATGCCTGGTGCATTTGTAGTTATGAATTAGGACAATGGGTTAATGCAATTTCCACCCCCTCTTATTGTTGTAGTCTCCGTTGAACTAATGGCAGCTCTTGTTTCAGGCGAAAGAAAAGATCGATCAAGATGGGGGCGGTCAAGTTTCGGGCGTTTCTAATTCTCGGCTGTGCAATCACGATTATCAACGGTGCCAAAACGAAATCCATATTCAGCTTCACACGATCCACCTACGTGGCGACTATGCCGGAAAATGCCAGAGGCCGAGTTTATGCTGTACCTGAAGATGGTAAGTTGAGAAAATGCATTTGCGTCATGCTTTGCATTGACAATCGTACCTTTTTTTTAAGGTAAAATGGGTGTATATCTGCCATGGTCGGCTATAATGTCGCCATCCGGACGCGTCAATGGACGAAGATCAGCCGCAAACGCGGGCGCATTTGGAACGTCAGCCGAAAATGTCATTAACGGGACGACTGCTCATCATTTACGTCATCAACAACAAAATCATCATCAATCATTGGTGCGGTTTCGAATCGTATCCGGCGACAAGCACAATTTCTTCAAAGTGGAATCGGACATTGTGGGCGATTTCGCGTATTTACGACTACGAACTCGATCTTCGTTGGACGTCGATTTGAACCGAGAATTAACGCCGGAATTTTCGATCCGAATCAAAGCCGTATATCGACGACCAACCGCGGATGGAGGCGGCGGAAGGCGGAATTTGGAAACACGAACTGAAGTGCTATTGCGGATTACTGATCAAAACGATTTATCGCCAGTATTCTTGCCGGAACATTATCACGCCAAGATCGAACGACGAATGCCCGTGTTCACGAGTTTGGTTCGAGTCACGGCCAGTGATGCGGATTCGGGACTGAATGGAGAAGTTTATTATCAATTGATGAATCGTACGGATTTATTCGCCGTACATCCAACGTCCGGCGTAGTCACGTTGATCAAATCATTACCAAACGACGGATTGAAATTATTCAACCTATCGATTGCTGCCGTGGACCGAGCCAGCCGATTATTCTCGGACGCAAGGTAAGCCTGGTGAATGATGATTGCTCGGTTCATTACTAATGGGTGCTTTCTGTTTTCAGGAGCAACCAAGGATTGGCGAATTTGGCCAAAGTCACCGTCAAAATTTCGGATACCAACTCGACCAATGAGAATTCGGCGTGGATAATGAATACTGCATTTCCGAATTGTGGATTTTACGTGGATAGTTTATGCGCCATTCTGGTCCAGCCGGATGCGAGGATTATGGTCGATTATTTCGATATGGATGTATCCGACGAACACTCCAAATATTTCTACGTTCAACGGGCGGAGAATGCACGACGAGATGGGAACGAATTCGAAATTCGAACAACATCCAAAACTCCGAATGGTGTTTATAATTTGACATTGCTGCCCGCCAATATTAACGTTATGGTCAGCGTCAATACGACGGATTATGGAAATGCTTGTGACGAGAACATCGATATTTGGCTGGGACGGTCGGAATTCAAATTCCAAGTACCGGAATGGGCGCCCGATGGATATTTAATCGGTGATTTTCGTCTGCATCCAAAAGTCGGCGATACGAGATTCGAATTACGGAAATTGGACGACAATCAGCAAATCGAACTGCCGTTTACCGTCGTCCGTGGAACTGGCGTCTTGTACCTGAAGTTGACCGAAGGCAAGAAATTGGACTTCACGCAACAACAACAATACGAATTCTTCGTCCACATGAAAAGGACCCAGTGCCCGTCGAAAGAAGAGAAACGGAAAGTCATCGTTATGGTCAAAGATTGCAATGATCATTCGCCGAAATTCGTCGACAATTGTGATCAATTGGTTTTCTACACGGCACATCCGACCACCAGCGACGTCGTATTGTGCAAATTTATTGCCAACGACGAGGATACTGGAGAAGAAGGGAAGATTGAATTTGCAGTGGTAAGTTTACGATTACCTTTTCAAAGCAACTCTGAATTTGCATTGAAATATGTAAATAATAGCACTACTAATATATCCACGTTTTTCAGGTGCAGGATCCAACATCCGCGTCAAGATTCTTTCAAGTGGATGACGAAAGCGGTGAATTACGATTGAAGAATTCATCGACGTTTTTCTCTGAAATGGAGAAAACCGGAACAAATGGGAAATCATATTCGTTCGTCGTACGTGCCTTTGATCATGGGTAAGCAATGGCAATTTTTTTGATGCGCATTTCCTGCAGCCTTCCCTGAAGCTATCTGATAAATCTCCTCTTTCAGGTGGCCTTTAAAACGATTCGCGGATAAGACGGTCACGGTGGCGTTCAACGAAAGCAGACTCAGTCCGACGCCGAATGGTCGATGGACGGTGGAAAGTGCAAAGATCAGTCAACGCGAGATCGTTTACGAAAACCGTCATTCGCCTCTCGTCGCGTCCGATTGGAGCTTTGAAATTCGTGAAGACTCTTCGATTGGAAGCCATGTGGGAACGGTGGAAGCGTCGGATTTGGACAAAGGCTACGCTGGCGTATTATTGTACAACATCGAAATGGGCGACCAGGAATCTGTGATTACGAAAGAGCGGCCGTTCGATATTGATTTGTACAACGGGACTATACGCGTTTTCCGCCAATTGGATCGGGAGAAGAGAGCCGAATATAAATTCACGGTTATGGTTCGTGATTTGGGATCGCCCAGTCGACGGACGTCCGCAACGATCACGGTGAAAATATTGGATATTAACGATAATGCGCCTCGATTCGAGAAACCCTCGTACCGGGTCCGAATGAAAGAAAACGTTGAACCGGGGCAAATCGTCTTACAGCTAAAAGCGTTCGACGATGATTTGGACGGAAAGGGACGAATCCGCTACGACATTGTCACCCGGACGCCGTATTTCGCATTGAATTCAGAATCCGGTATCATTACTGTGAAATCGTCGTTGGATCGGGAGAAAATCCAAACTCATCGAATGTTGGTCAGTGCTCAAGATTACGGTCAACCTCCGTTTTCAACTTTGGTCAACGTTACCATATTTGTGGAGGATGTCAATGATAATGCGCCTGTGTGCAGGGTAAGTATACCGGTGGCAGCTAGCTAAGGTTGCCGCAAATTTACGCGGTCGCTTTATTTTCAGGTCAAACATTTGAAAGCGTACGTTCCCGAGGATTATCCAAGCGGAGCTTTAGTCACTTGCGTTGACGCCGAGGATCCGGACACCGGTGAAAATGGCAGAATCTCGTATCGCCTAGTCGACGTCACCAAGAAATCCATCAATTCGAACGGCGATTCCCCGTTTATTATCGATCCAGCAACGGGTTGTATTCGATTAACTTGGACATTGAATTCGCCGAAGCAGAAAAAATCGACGCCCAGTTATTTGGAATTAATTCTCGATTACGAACGTCAACCATTCTACAATTTAACGGTGGAATTATCGGACTTCGGACGACCGAAATCGCTCAAGAGCAATTGCCACGTGTTCGTCGAGATTTTGGACGTGAACGAGAATCGATATCCGCCGAAATTTCGTGGAGATCAAAACGACGAGGACGATGCGATTATTTTTGCGTTGGAAGCCGAAGTGTACGAGAATGAAATGGCGCCCACATTCGTCAAACAATTGAAAGCTGTGGATCCGGATGCATCCGTAGTTAAGGTAAGGATTTTGACTATGGTTCAATGGCGTAATCAGAATGTATTCTTTCAGGCTGATCCGACGCCGATCTATTCGATCGTGGATGGTGACGGTGTGGGCGTATTCAGCATTGATCAAGAGGGGCGGATTTATGCGACGCGTTCATTGGATCGAGAAACGAAACCGTTCTATTGGTTAACCGTATCCGCACGCGATCGGTCCGCCGTACCGTTATCATCGACCCTGGACGTTTTCATCCGCGTTCTGGATCGCAACGACAATCCGCCAATGCCGTCCAAATCGATCTATTACGCGTCCGTAGTGGAGAATTCTCCGCCGAATTTGGTCGTATTACGAATAGAAGCCACCGATGCTGACTTTCTCGTCATGCCATCGACACCGTTATCGGATATGGACGAAGATGAGGACGAGCAAAAGGAGCCGGAGAACGAATTGAAGGTACAGGAATCGGAAATGATCCCGGCTACGTCGCCGTTATTGTCGTTCAAAATCACCCGTGGCGATCCGCAAAGTTTCTTCAAAATCGATTCGAAAACCGGTTACATCAGCACGGATAGAAGGTCGTTGGATAGAGAGACTACGCAAGAATTGGAGCTAGAGGTAAGCAGTGGCAGCTTTCTGAATGTCATCGAGTGCAGTTTTCACAATTTCAGGTGACTATTTCGGATAATGAAGAACCGGAAGCCCTGACATCAACCGTGACGGTGGTCGTACGAGTCGAGGACGAGAATGATCACGCGCCTGTATTCCCGATGAAAATCATGAATTTCGATATACCCGATAGGAGCAAACCAAAACGAGGCAAGAATGGGAGAAAAAGAGAAAAGGAATCTTTCTTATGCAGGTAAAAGATGTGAATTTGTTTGCAATTCTATTCAATTTCTAATATCATCGTTTCGTTTTTAGAGTATTCGCACACGACGAAGACGAAGGCAAGAACGCGGAGATTCGTTATTCCATAACCGAAAGCAGTGAACAAAATTTGGTTCGGATCGATCCAGAAACCGGTTCAATTTTCGCCATGGACAACGCTAGTTGGAGTGATGTTCAAGCGTTGATATTAATGGTAAGGATGAGTTAAATTCTGTGGTACCAATACATAATCTCAGTATTTCAGGTACGCGCCACAGATAACGGGGTGCCGCCAAAACATTCGGAACGGAGCTTACACTTGAACGTCGTCTCGGATGGCGTCGATTCCAAGGGCGTCGATCTGAAATTGCTCAATATTACCTCGAATATGGACGGCAGTCCTCTGCACGTGGCGGCGTCAGATCCAGTCGGTCATCGCGTCGGTATTTTGGAAGCTACACTCGAGAATGGAGGAGACAGTCGCAGAATATGGTTCTATTTGCTTGGTACGTATTTCTGCCCCTTTTTTTTATCCGTTGATCATGTACATGCCAACTTTTTCTAGGTGGCAATGAGGACAACGCGTTCGCTTTGCGTCCGGATACTGGCGTTTTATTGCTGGCTCGAAAGCCGACGAAATCGACGTATACACTGACGTTTATGGCTACTATCGACGGGATCAATGGCGTTGAAGGAAAGGTGAGCTATTGGGAGCATTTTGTGCATCTGCAGTTGCAGAAGTACTAGACGCTCATATGATCCGTTTCTTTCAGGTGACAGTCGCAGTTCAACCGAGTCAAGACGATGAACGTCCTCAATTTACATCGGATCGAATTCAAGCTCGGATATTGGAAAATCAAAGCGTCAACAGCATCGTTCTACGTTTACCGGATCATTTAAAATCCACTTACGACCGGGAAGAAATTCGATTCTTCTTATCCGAGAATTATTACGCCTTCAATCACGGTCAAATCAACACCGAGGGTATTTTTCAAGTGGACGCCAAATCGGGCGCTATTTATTTGAGACAAACTCTGGATCGTGAACACCAATCTCGATATTCATTTCGTGTGGGCGCGCGAAGTCGTCGTGGAAGACGCGGTTACGCCATGGTGGACGTTCAAATATTGGACATTAACGATCATTCGCCGAGATTCGTCAATCATCACGTGCATCTACGGATTTCTCAAATGGCCACGCCGGGAACGGTTATTCATCAACTGACTGCTTACGACGGCGACGAAGGACTGAACGGACGTCTCGCGTATTCGTTGACGTCCGGAAATTACAAGGACGCGTTCGCCGTCAATGCTCAAACTGGTGCGTTGAGCTTATCGCGATCATTGACCAAAGCGGATTTAACGTCCGAATTCGTATTGACTGTCAAAGTTGAGGACGGCGGGAAACCACCGCTCTACGATACGGCCAACGTCCGGATTTTATTCACTTCGAACGGGATCGGTGGAAACGACGAAAACCAAGTCAACGGCGTTGCGAAATTCACCCGAGATACGTACGCGTTTACGGCGTCGGAGAAATTGCCGATCGATTCATTGCTTGGTTACGTTCAAGCCGACGGTGCGGGAGCAGTAGAATATTCCATATTGGATGATCCAGGCGGGCATTTTAATATTCATCCATTGACGGGCGCAATTGTATTGAGAAAGCGTTTCGATTACGAACTGTCGTCGCTCGCGGAAGCCACCGTCAGGGCATCGAATTCGGCCAGCGTTCCTGGCTCAATGGAGGCCACCGCCCGGATTATTGTGACGTTATTGGATGGAAATGATCACGAACCAGTATTCAAGAAATTGTATTACGAAGCCACGGTGGAAGAAAATGCGCCCGCAGGTATGTGATTGGGATGTTATAGAAAGCAATGCGTTTCTCAGTGAGCAAAAAAAATAGCGCAGGTTTCTGCGAAAAGCAGGCACATAAATCTTTGATTTGCATAAAATCTTTGAAAACCCATTGTGGATACATTTGAAATCGCTAATGAGCAATGTTTCCTTTCAGGCACAGTGGTGTCGGTGGTAGAAGCCACGGATGCGGACACTGGTCAAGGCGGTATTGTCACCTACCACATCACGGATTATTGGGCCAGTCGATATTTCGAAATCGATTACAACACCGGAGCCATTCGTACACTCCGACCGTTGGACTACGATCGAAAAGAAGAACGTAGATTTGAATTCACCGTTTCGGCGGAAGATTTGGGCGAGCCGAGAATGCATTCTTTACGACCCGCATTAGTGGAGATCAAAGTATTGGACGTCAATGATTTACCGCCGATTTTCGATCAGAAAGCGTTCGATTTCGTCGTTCATATTCCGTCGTTACCGTCGATGATTATCGGCCACGCGGCAGCGATCGATAGAGATACCGTTGGACAATTAGAATACGCGTTCAAGAAACCATCGTCGTGCCGAATGTTGGACATCGCGAAATCCAGTGGAGCGTTGAAATTATCAAGAAATTGGAATGATCAGAAAGCGTCCAACTTCTCGTGTACGGTTGTGGTCAACGACGGTCTGCACGAAGCCGAAACCAGTATCAACGTCAAGATTTCTCCGTATTTACCAGCCGCGAATGGACTTCGATTCGAACGTGATCAATACAAACTGTCAATATGGGAAAATTCGTCCGATCTTGTGGATGGCGTTATTCTACAACGATTACGGACCGTTGTTACTGATCCTCACGAACAATTGGCATTCAAACTCTTGAATTCGAATATTGGAGATCAGAACGGCCAGTATATTATTCTACATCCAACGACCGGAGCGTTAATGGCCACCGAATACACGTCGGCATTGGATCGTGAAACGACGCCCAATTTAACTTATTTGGCGGAAGTCAAGATGATTCGTCGACCGGAAGTATTCTCCAGGGCATTAATCGTCGTGAACATTCTGGACAAGAACGACAATGCGCCGAAATTCATTGGGATTCCGTATTCGGTTTCGTTGCCCGTGCGTGCCAAGATTAACGAGAGCGTATTCCGAGTCACGGCCTTGGATCCGGACGAAGGGGTCAACGGGAAAGTGAAGTACGGTCTGTCCAAAGGTCAACGGTTGGCGAATTTATTCCGAATCGACGAGGAGACCGGCGATATATTCGTTATGGGCGATTTACGATATTTGGAGAAATCCAGTTCTGGAAATGCTCATATTTCTGTCATCGCCTCAGATTCAGGTATGTTTTTCGGTTTTTGTATGATGCATATTTGATTGAGAAAGTAATTGCGCAATTTTGAGCAATATATAGGTCGCAGCAGAAGCTATATTTCGTATGGTTATGTCGGCTAGAATTGCGCAATTTTTGCACACGCAGCCGTGTGGCGAAAATGCCCCGGATTCTAAATGATGCTTTCGTTTTTAGGCTCTCCTCGCTTTTCAACGTCAACGTCAATTGAATTTCGGCTAGTGGCAGCGTCGACACCGGTTTTCTCAAAACCGTCGTACAACGTCAGCGTATTGGAAGGACCGTCGAGCGTTGGAGCAATTCTTCTGGAGCCGATTCAATACGGAATCTTACCTCTACCCGGCTCCGTATTGGGCTACACGTTGATTCCGAACGATGGTGACGCGTCCGAAGTAGCGAATTTCGAACTGAATTTTGCGACTGGGCGATTGACATTGAGGAAAGCGCTTATTAGAAGTCAAAATTCGCTCATCCGACTACGAATTCGAGCCCAGGATTACAGCCTAGCCAAGAATACGAATGACCAACGATCGTATTCGGACGCCATTGCCCTGATCCACGTTTTGGATGCCAACGATCACGCGCCCATTTTCGAATCGCCGTTATACGTGGTGAACGTCAGCGAGAATGCTTCGATCAGCGGAACAGTGACTCTAATTACGTTGAAAGCGATGGATGAAGACGACGGCGTGAATGGACAGTTTACCTATTCGCTGAACTCGGAGCATGATCAAGGAGATACCTATTTTCGACTGAATCCAGAAAACGGCCAATTATTATTACTCAAGCGTCTGGATTATGAGAAGAGGAAAGAATTCAAATTGACAGCGGTGGCCAAGGATTTTGGAACGCCTTCATTATCCAGTAATGCAGAGGTAAGGTTATTTTCAAACGAGCTGTAGCAGAAGGTTATCTAATGTGGAATTTTCAGATTCACATACACGTTTTGGACGTCAATGATAATCCGCCTTCTTTCACTCAAATGGCGTTCGAAGTGGAGATGCCGGCTTCGAATTGGTCAACCGGTCAATTCGTGGGTCAAGCGTTGGCTACGGATCCGGACGAATGCGATAGAGGCCGTCTCCGATACAGTATATTCAGCGGCAACGATGGTGAATGGTTCAAAATCGACGAACGTTCGGGCGTCTTGAGAACGGCCAGACAATTCTCGCCCAACAGCGGATCGTCGCCGTCGCAAGAATATTCGCTCAATTTGACGGCTACCGATGGAATCTACAGTACGTCGTGCCGGTTTTTGATTCGAATTCGAACAACGATTGCATCGGCGAAATTCTCGAGAACCACTTATCAAGCGAGGGTCAAGGAAACGGCGTCGCCAGGCACATTCGTCACGGAAATTCGAATCGAGGACGGCGGAAACGGATTCACACCAATGGTACGATATCGATTGGTTGGGTCATCGTACTTTAGAATTGAAGAAACGACAGGTACGTTAGTTTTCAGATAGTCGATTTCCTATTTCTCTACATTCCTCTTGTTTCAGGCAAAATTTTTACCGCCCGCCAATTCGTTGGAAACGTCAAAGCAATGCATTCAGCAACTGTATTGGCCGAAAAATGGTCGGACTTCACAGTGGTCGCCTATTGCCACGTTCAAATTACGCTGGTCAGCGAGAATAATCGACCGCCGAAATTCTTGGCCGACCGTTTCTACTCCACCGTCACTCCGGACACGAAGCCGAATACGATTATCCTCAAAGCGCATGCGTTCGATTTGGATCGAGACGACGTGTTGGAATATTCAATCGATTCGAAATCATCCAACAGTTTCGACGATTATTTCTATTTGGACGCCAATACTGGAACGTTAACGACTCGACGAAGTTTGGAATCCGTCGTCGGATCCGTATTTAAGACTGTACTTCGAGTGACGGATCGCGGAAATCCGCCGCAACGCGCCGCCGCTTCGTTGGATATCAAAGTGATCAGCGATACGACGCAATCGGCCACGTTTGGTCGTCAAGAATTTGTTTATTCCGTACGAGAAGATGCGAATATTGGCGCGGAAATTGGTCAATTGGAAATCATTCGATCGATGGCGTCGGATCAGAATTATCGATTCGCCTTGATCAACAGCCAATCAACTACGAAGGACACGGATTTCGTTAGTTTGGACGATAAATCGGGACTCTTGAGAATCGCCGAGAATCTGGATCGAGAAACGAAAGCTGAACTGAAATTCTACGCGGCGTTGTCTCGTCCGAATTCGAAAGAACCCTTTTCAATGGCATTGGTACGAATACAAGTGGAAGATGCGGATGACAATGGACCGATGTTCGAGAACGTTCCCGAAAATGGCGTTGTGACTGTCAATGTATTAGAAGACGCCCCGATCGGAAGTCTGGTTACGGTATTCGCCGCCAATGATCCGGATTCAAGAGACGCCGCTCGTATTACTTACGCGATTGACGAATCCGATGATCTGCCGTTCAAAATCGACGCTCAAACCGGATGGCTGAGAACGGTGTCCGAATTGGATCGAGAAACGATGGATGTATATAATTTCCAAGTCGCAGGTATGTAAATTTCTAATGCTTTTACATTTTGCCATTGAGAAAACTGGGATTGCGTCCATTTTTTAGGGAATCCACCAAATGCGATCAATAAGAAAGCGATATTGAACGTTACTGTGAATGTGGGCGATGCCAATGATCAGAAACCGAGGTTCGAGAAGAACGCGTATGAATTCAACATGAACGACGCCGTCCAAGCTATGCCCGGTTTGGTCATTGGGCGCGTTACAGCGACGGACGCCGATTTACCGCCGAACAACGACGTCCGATATTATATCGTCAACGGCAACGAACGCGGATTATTCGACGTTCGTTCAACGGGAGAAATGTATTTGGCCAGAACGCTGATCGACGCCGACCGAACTAAGGATTATCGTATGACTGTTTTGGCGTCGGATGGGGCGTTCGAAGATACGACGACGGTCCGTGTGAACGGTTTCAAGGAATTCGGCAATTGCCAATCGATCGAGTGTCCGAAATCGACGTCAATACGTGTACCCGAAGATGCGTCGGTTGGAAAAGCGGTTGGTCAATTGGAGACGCTGCCCAATGGATTTATTTATCGATTAGTTGCAGGTAAGCAAATTAATATGGTTTGATCACATTCATTTGGTAGTGATGCTTCTTTTTTCAGGCAACGAAGCCGATGCAATGCAAAATTCGGATTTCGAAGTCAAGCATATCGGCGAAGTGGTGGTGGCTCGACCGTTGGATTTTGAACGGCGTTATCGATACGACATCAATGTTCAAATCGTCGGCAACGATTCGTTCAAATGCGGCTCCGTTGAATGTATTGAAAGATTGACGATTACTGTGGACGACGTCAACGATTGCCAGCCTGAATTCGACGTGACCACGATGCCAAACGAAATTTCCATCATGGAGAATTATAATGGAACAATACCGCATTTCTTGGGCCACGTCTACGCGTCGGATCGTGATTCCGGACAAGGCGGCCGAGTTCAATATCAACTGCTAGTGGATGGGAAACAAAACGACGCGTTCACTATCGATCCGAACGGCGGAGCATTATTCCTGTGGCGATCGTTGGATCGAGAGCAGCAAGAAATTTATAATTTGACCGTTATTGCCGTGGACGGCGGACGCCCGAAACCGTTATCGTCCCAAAGAACAGTGATGCTTAAAGTATTGGATGCGAACGATAATCCGCCAGTATTCGTTCGAAATTCCTACGACGTTTCCGCTCCTGAAGATACGCCGGTCGGAGTAATTTTGGCTCACGTGGAAGCGATTAGCGTGGATCTCGGAACGAATGCGATTGTTACGTACGCTTTGGAGAAGAAAGGAGAAGAATCTAATTTCGAAATCGATGAACGTACAGGTAAGGGATAGTTCAAAAAGTTTGAACTTGTAGATTTCATGAGTAGTTTCTAAAATTTCCCCGTTTTAGGTGAAGTACGTTTGCGTCTGTCATTGGATTATGAAACGTCGAAAGAGCATACGGTTACTATTATCGCCACGGATGCTGGACAACCACCGTTATCGGCTTTCGTTCAATTTCGCCTACGAGTCACCGACGTCAACGACAACGATCCGAGTTTTGAGAAGAGACATTACACAGTCAAAGTCCCGGAAAATGCTTCGCTTAAATCGCGTCTCATTCGAGTATTGGCGATTGATATGGATTCGGAGAAAAACGGTTTGGTAGCCTATCGAATCGAGCCAGCCAATCGATATTTCCAAGTATCCAACGATCGTTTGGAAGCCGGTTGGATTGTATTGACCGATTCGTTGGATTATGAGAAGTCGACGCGTCACGAATTTCAAGTTATGGCTTACGATCACGGTCAACCATCCAGATCTTCGGTGGCTGTGGTCACGGTGGAAGTGGGCGACGTCAACGACAATCCGCCGAGGATATTGAATTGCAACCGAACTTTAGTCGTGAAGGTGAGTATATTTGAAAATTGATTTACTCGTCAAATTATTTGTCAAATATAACCAAGCATTGTATTTCAGGCGCACATCTCCACGTCAACGCCATTGATCACGTTGTTGGCCAGCGATGCGGATGGACCAACGAATGGAAAACCATTCCATTATTCACTCGTGCATCCGCCGAGAGACGACGCTGCCAGCGAAACCGTGTTCAAATTGGACAATAACGGGGTTTTGATCGCCATGCGTACGCCGTTGGAATTACCAGAATATTTCATTCAAGTAAGGCATTCTTGTGCTTCGTGCACTTGCCATGAAGTTGCAGTGCATAAACCAGCCTGTTTTTTCAGATATCAGTTCGAGACAGCGGCGATCCATCAATGACCAGTCAATGTCGGCTGCATATTCGAGTGACCGACGAGAGTCGTTTTCCGCCCCGATTACTCAACACCAGCTTCCTCGTATTATCGTACATGGGAGAAATGAGCTCCGGCGGCGTGGTTGGTCGTGCGACCGCAGTGGACGACGATCCCAAAGATTCTGTCCGATATTCGATATTGAACGTGAACGCTGAACCGATTATGGATCGTGACGCTGCCCAAATGGAATCCGGAGTTAGCGCTATCAAGGACGGGTATTCGTTGTTCAGTATCGATCCGGACGATGGTCGAATCTCGGCGGCAGCAGAAATCAAAATGGGCGATTATTTCCTGAACGTCTCGGCCACTGACGGTCGATTCGAAACGTCCAACGTCATTGCGGTCAGCATCAGAACAATCACGACGAAAATGCTGGATTCGGCTGTGTCTCTACGAGTGTCCGGAATTAGCGGAGAAGATAAGGAGAACTTCGAACGACGCCATCGAGTAAAGAACGAACATTTCGACGAACGTGTATTCATTGAACGTCATTTGAAACCGCTCGCACGAGCTGTGGCTTCGGCGGTCAACGCCAGATCAGCCAGATACGTCCACGTATTGAGCGTCCAGAAAGCGTCCGACAATTCCGCGGATGAAAAATCCAGGACCCGACGATCGGCTACGAATTCGGTGGATATTTTAATCGCCGTTCAAAAATCGCACAACCACGATTATTTCAAACCGGACTACGTGCGGAGGGAGTTGGAGAAGAAATTGGACGACGTCGAAAGAATGTCGAATTTGAAAGTCGTCGCCCTGGTCACCGAAATGTGCCGTCGTGATCGGTGCAACGATCGTGGCGCGTGCCGAGAACGATTGCATCTGTACGAGATGGTCAATAACGCCATTCTAACCGAGACGTTCAGTTTCGTCAGTCCAACTCATAAACGGTGGGCCGAATGTATTTGCAACGTCGGATACGGCGGTCAGTATTGCGAGATTGAATCGAACGATTGCGCCAAGAATCCGTGTTCATCTACCGAACTTTGCGTTGGTGCGGAGAAGACTTCTGTGGAACGACACGGTGGAAATGCCGGTTATCGATGTTTATGCACGGGAAGCGGTTGTCCGAGTAAGTACAGTTTTGAATATTCCTCTGAAGCATGCATTGTCCGTTTGCGCAGACTCAGGGGCAGCCTCCAGTCAATAATTGCTATAATTGCAATCTTTTGCAATTTCATGGACCTTTACATTGCGCAATCTAAAGGGCTTTGTTTTTTCAGGCTACGAAAGCGTCCATATGATGAGCCAACGCAGCTGGATCCGTTATACATTGTCGGAGAATATGGAAACGGAAATGCGATTTACCATCAAATTCCGAACCGTGGCTCGCGACGGCGTCCTCCTGTACTCCGGAGGTGAAACGGATTATCAATATTTGGAATTATTCGGAGGCCAATTGCGGTATCGTTACGATTTGGGAGACGGCGAAGCTCAAGTCGGCGTTGAAGGTAAGATTTACGTGTTACGAGTGAAGGAATTCGTAATAATTCTTATTCTAGGTCATCCATCAGTGGACGACGGACGTTGGCACATTGTTCATTTGGACCGAAATCGACGTACAGCCAAATTGACGTTGGATAATCGTTCGGCGCAAACCGTGAATTCTCCCGGCGACGCATCTGTATTGAATCTTCACGGTGCGGATATTTACTTGGGAACGGGAAAGCCAAATGAACCCAGTTTCGTCGGATGTTTGAAAGAGATTACGTTCAACGACAACGTCCTGCCCTGGCATGGGCACGGAATCCAATTATACGACGTGGATCTTGGACAATGCACGGACAATGAATTCAAACGTATTCTGAGCGTGGTGACCGGTCCGAAGAAATGTTGGTGCTTGAACAATGGCACGTGCGTCAGCGAAGATGCGTCGGAAATTTGGTCCTGCGTCTGCCCAACACCATACACCGGTCTACGTTGCGAGACAATGATCACGAGATTAGTACCGACCGGCGCTTGCCTGTCATCGCCTTGCGTCAACGGTGGAACGTGCATTACGGATAAGAAGTCGGAAATCGGATTTCGATGCAACTGCCCGAACGGTTTTATTGGTCGAACTTGCGCATTTATTGGATCCGATCCGTGCAACACCCATACATGCCTGAATGGAGGCGCGTGTTACCGTATTGAATCCGCGGACGGTGTCCGACCCAATTGCAATTGCACCAGCGGTTGGAAAGGTATTCATTGTAAAGAGGAAGCTACTCTAGTCGTACCGCCACCGAATATTGTGAACGGCGTATTTGGACTGAGGCTACCGGACATTATTGGAATAATCGCCGCATTCTTGGTATTGATCCTATTGACGGTTGTGATTGCTCTACTGTGTCGACGAAATCATGCTTCAAAGTAAGTGGTGATGAAGTTCGAGACCCAAAATTTGGGTGTTCATGACATGCAATGACCAATCCCTCATTTTTAGACGCAAGAAGCATTCGCAACGTCGTGGTCCATCGGCGGGCAACAAGAATCATGGCGAGAATGAACCGATGTTCAGTGAATCGGACGTGACACCGTCAACATTTGCTCAACGTTCGTTCGGAGGCGGGAATATGTTGGTCAGTGGCGGTCCGTGCGGTGCCATGGTGGTCGTCTCCGATCCGAATAGCAGCATGACACCAGTTTCGCCAGCCGCCTGTTCTGCACCCGGATCGTTCGGAAACGGCAACAATGGTCCACCGCCTTTGCCCCCGCGATCTCGTGGATTTCAACCGCATCGTGGCAGTAAATTGAGCAATTTGGAATCAGCATTATCAACAGGTATGCGTATCTGATTGTGATCAGCAGTGCGATAATGCTAAGCGTAAAATTATTTCAGGTATACCAACAGTCCAAGTGCGACCGTTGTCCATGAGTGAACGGCAGTCCAGCCCTGTGGACGGTGGTTTGGCCAGATCGGCTGGTGGCGGTTATTTGGAAACGGCAGCCAATTATGGATCAGCGGCAGAAGAATTGGAACGGTTGGGCAGGAGAACATCGCCAACGCTCGACGATTTGGACGATTGGAAAACAGCACTCAATCGAATGAATGCTGATTCTTTGGAGAAGTTGAAAGCGGCTGCTGGAATTACAGGTATGAATACATTTTGAGTATCGGTTTCTGAGGCTAATTGCTCCATTATTTGCAGATGACCAATATTGGCAAAGCGATGGAGGCAGTGGCCATGGAGGAATAGCCGGTGGTCGAAACGTTGGTCCACCATCGTCAACGGGAGACAACGCGTGCGCACCATCATCAGCCAGCGTTCGGTGTTTACCAGAGGAACCGGTTTCTAATGGGAAAAGTGCAGGTAAGCTTATTTGGTCTGCTTTTGCTGAATTTGATTTTTACATTGGGCTTTTTTCAGCGTACCATTGGGATTATTCGGATTGGAATAGTACGCTCGGACAAAACGCTGGCGGCGGTCCATCCGGTCTGGGCCCGTACGCAACTTTATCGCATCTATCGATCGCCACCGACGACGAATACGGCGCAGGAACATTGCCACGAGGCGTATGTCGCCTGGAGGAAACCGATTCCGAATACGCTGCCAACGAATCCGAACGCGAGGACACCAAAGATGATTCGGATTCCGAATTGAAAAGTCGACTACGCGGAGATGAATTCACGAAAGAATTGATGGCTTTAACGCGTGCACTCGGCCAAAAGAAAAGCGGTGCCAGCGATTCCGATGCGTCGTCCAGACCGATGCTATCGACGTTCAAAGGACAGAATGGTGCTGGCGGATCGTATTTGGATCGTTATTTACCTCGACAAGCGGATCATCCCATTAGTAGCTCGTCCGAAAGGAAGTATTTATTGGACGATACGTCTGGCGGAATCAGCAGTGCGGTACCTGATCAATTTTCGGACGACGACGACGATGAGGAATATACGACGCCTTCAGCCGCATGCGACGCTTCGCTTTTGGACTCCAGCAAGATGTCGGATATGGGCGGTGGCGCGAGTTCGGACGGAGAAAGATCGACGGACAGCGTGGTACCGGTATCTTCGGCAGCGTCGGCTGGAGTGAAGAGAGAAGATTCAGCATTGATCGTATGCTCAATTTCCGACGACGACGACGACATTGACATTAATGCGAAGAGCCCGAATCATGGTGCAAGTGGAAGTAATAATAATAGGACTTATTTGAAGAAAGGTAAGAAGCAGACTGAAGTTTGAGTGGTCAATGTTCAGTTGCAATATTTTATGCGATTCGACTGTTATGTTTTTGTATGTGCTTTATCTTTTTTTGAAATTCGAATGTCCCGACTGCGTAATATGTTCCACCACACTTTTCTTT